>RJWJ010025903.1:0-23461 GCA_004363605.1 Indri indri | reverse complement strand
CCCAAGATGAAACCAGAGATATAATTAAGGGCAGGAAACATAGGTGAGAAGGGGTTAAAGGAGAGGCCAGGCTGACTGCAAATTAAAATCAGACCAAATTACAGGGTTTCTCTGCAGGCCTTTACTGGGCTTCGTCATTGGATTAGGACACAGTCCCAGTAGGTTCATTAACGTACAAGTGTATGAGGTTAGAAAAATAAGCTAGGCCTCTTTGGGAATTGGCTTGACTGTGTGAGCACAACACAGTTTTTTAGTGGTCAGGAGTTTGGGGTTTTTGTTTTTCCCTCCCTAGATTTTCTAATTAATTGGTATTATCTTAATTGGCTTCTTAAGATCAATAGATTGAATATTAAAAATAATTCAGATGCATATATGCCTTGATTCTTATATTAATTGTAAGTCCACAAACTATAATTTTCACTTGAAACTCAATCTAGTATGTTCATTATCTTGAGTGTGGTGATGGCTTCACAGGTATAAATACACATATGTTAAAACCTATCAAATTGTACACTTTAAATATATGCCGTTTATTTTATATCAATTATACTTCAATAAACATTTTTTTTAAAACTATCTCTATTTTTATCAGCTAGAACCTTTTGTAGCTGCTCTCTTCTATAAAGTATATTCAGGCACAAGTGAACACTCAGGATGAACATGAAGAAGCAAATTTGTTTTAAGTGGAAGGAGAATTTAAAAGATCAAGTTAACCATTTGCTGGCATGTGGCAGAATTATGTTATCCAAGCAGGATGGATGGACTGTATTTCTTGTGAAAGATGGCCAGTATAAGCTCCTCTCTCACTTCAGACAGGATCTAGTGCATAGGAGTATAACACATGTTCAGCTGAGAAATGCGGTTATCAATTTGACCACATAACATGTTCCGTTTCTAAGCATCGGGACTGGTTCTAGTCGGAGCTGGTAAGTACGAATGCATAATGATGCAGAATCGGCCTGTGGCCTGCAGGTTGCCTGGAGAAGACAAGCCAGCTTTGGTGGAATATTTTGAGACTGTGAAACAAGGCAACCCTACATCGGTGCTTTTCCAAACGATGGCCTTTCCACTCAGGAAAGTCTTCTGCATTCTGCAAGCTGCCTTCCATGGTTTTCATACTATCCCTGTGTTAAAATTAAGACAAGCCAGATTTTGCCTCCGAGGATATAACCTAATAATGTTTGGGCATGATAAAATTTATGATTCTATGATGAGCACGGACTATGTCTTCTTTTCTCCTTTTAGGCCAGTCCCTCCTCTCGTCCTACCCAGACTGCCATTATCCCCTTCTATTTCGATGCACGTGGGAGCAGAAAGAGTGGAGAGCGAAAGCCAGGTTTTCCTGGTGGAATAAAACAGCGAGGACCCGCCGCCCTAGCTCAGTTACCCGTTCCTTCTCAAGCCCTGGCTCACCCATTTCCCCGCATGGCTGTCCTCCCAGGGGGGGCCATGCTCTCCCATTAACAGCCGGGGCTTCCTAAGGCCCTTCTCCTCAAATAGGGAGCCCTGCTTGTCCACCCTCCTCCTCTCTAATCAGTGTTATAAATAATGCATCCAGTGCTTGTAGAAGGCACTTCACATAATCCATCACTGCACAGCGTTCTAGCCACACAGCGATACTTCTCTCATTGGCACATTCGGTGAGGCCTTGATAAGCAGAGGAGCAAATGGAAACTGTGAACTTAGATCACTTTGATCTCAGCAGACACCTTAATGCTGGAATTTAGTAGAAAGTGCTTTAGTAATATTAGAGCTTAATGACAGTGCTTTTAATTAAAAGTGTATTTGTTAAGGCCTTTGAAAAGGTATTTAGAGGCTTAGAAAGTTTACCTTCAATCCATGGAGGTAACCTTTTTTTTTTTTTTTTTGAATTGAGCAACAGAAGTGGTCTTGTGTGCCATCTATCGGAATACAGGAAAATAATCAGCTCGGACCACATTTCCTGGAAATACTGCTTTCTCCTTTGTTCTGTGGGTTTAATGCACAAACATTCGTGGGCCTAATGTAACAGCGATCATGCTGGGAGGAAAACAGCCCTGGCCGCAGTTACTTCAATTCCTTGTATAATAACAACTTCTCACTTATGTTGAATATAACTTTGTGCCAAGCCCTGTGTCAAATGCTTTAGGGGGTTTATTCCATTTAATCTTTACAACACTAAGTAGAAATTATTATTATTATCTCTAATTCACAGATGACATAGCAAAAGCTTGGTGTAAGTAATTTACACAGAGTGTCACATAGCCAGTAAGCTGGAATCAGCACTTGAACTAAAGTCCATCTATATCCAAAACCCAAGTTCTTAACCACTGTTATTCTGCATGTAGTTCATCAAAGTACACAAGCCACCAAGATATACCAGGAGAAAAGGAACTTGAAAATTAGGCTTTTAAACATTTCCGTAGCTTATATAATCAGCTTTAAACAACAGCTCAGGAGCCACCTTCTCTACGAAGGGTTCATTCTTTTCTCTTTTCTCTGTAACTGTGCTTTGTGCCGCGGATGCTTCGTCTTTCAAATGGTAACATTGGAAAAGCCTTGCACTGATGAAGGAACAAAGGTTCAGAGACAGGCCTGGCCCTCCAAGGCCGGACTAGAAGGAGTGGCACCGACATCACGGGGGTCTCATCCGTTCAGCCGTCTGCCTGGCTGTGGCCTCGGCCCATCCTTCCCGTTATTTTGGCTCTTTTGTCAGCTGTGACTTTGAGAGAATCAGCCTGACTCCCTTCCTTTGAGTCCAAGGCTACCCTGCTCCTTAATTTCTCCCAACATCAGTACTTGACTCTGTGGCAGGGGGGTCCAGTGACCCATTCTAAGAGCACATTGTGAGGCCGCGTGGAACAGGGACTCGGGGTAGAAAGATTGTCTGGGTTTAAACCTTGGCTCTACCTGCCAGCTATGTGACCTTGGTCAAGTCCCTTAACCTGGCCGTGCCTCAGTTTCCTCACCTACAAATGGTAATAATAACAGTATCTATTTCGGAGAGTTCACATAGGGATTAAATGAGTAAATAATCCTGAAGGGCCAGCACACAAGCACTGTAGAAGTATTTAAGTAAAAAATATGTTGGCTGTAGTCTCCATTTAACAGGAAAGGAAACAGACGCCCAGAGAGGATGCACGACGTGCCCAAATTACCTGGCTTGCCAGAATCAGAGCTGTGGCTTTAGTCAGTGCATCGCTGCCTGATGCACGGTCCTGTCTGTGCTCACTCGGATCCAGATTCAAATGAGGAGACTTTAGAGGGTCTTTGACACTGTCGGAAATAGTGGTCCCTCATTTCCTTCTGGGCCTGTCTGAAGTAGTTGTGATGTGAGCAGCTAAGAGTGAGGGTGTCTGGCCGGACGTGGTGGCTCACGCCTGTAATCCTAGCACTCTGGGAGGCCAAGGCGGGTGGATCGCTCAAGGTCAGGAGTTCGAGACCAGCCTGAGCAAGAGCAAGACCCCCGTCTCTACTAAAAAGTAGAAAACAATGATCTGGACAACTAAAAATATATATATGTAAAAAAATTAATCGGGCATCGTGGCACATGCCTGTAGTCCCAGCTACTCGGGGGGCTGAGGCAGGAGGATCGCTTGAGCCCAGGAGTTTGAGGTTGCTATGAGCTAGGCTGATGCCACGGCACTCACTCTAGCCAGGGCAACAGAGTGAGACTCTGTCTCAAAAAAAAAAAAAAGAGTGAGGGTGTCCAATCCAATAAACAACTGAGGGTAAAAATGCTGACCAAACGCTAACATTTCTCTCCCTTTGGTGTCAATTCAAAGAGCTGGTTGGTTCCCTGCACGCTCCCTGGCGTGCCCATGCTCTCTCCATCGATGCCACGGTGAAGCTCATCGCCATGTGAAATTTCGTCGTCATGTGTACTAATCCACCCTCTGTGCTTACGTGGGGGGAGGGATTGAAAGGGTCGCCTCCTTTGTATTTGAAGCAGCTTGTACTTCTAGCGGTCACCACCTGTATGCTTTGGGAATGGCTGGAAATTTCTGGAGATTCTTTACTGGGTGGCTCAAGGAGTTCGAGCAGACAGAGCCAGCGGAGGCCCTGCTGTCAGTAGCCCACGTCAGATGCCCATTGTTCTAGGTTAATGGGATTGACCTGAGGAGCTCCAGCCACGAAGAAGCCATCACAGCTCTGAGGCAGACCCCCCAGAAGGTGCGGCTGGTGGTGTATAGAGACGAGGCACACTACAGGGACGAGGAAAACTTGGAGATTTTCCCTGTGGATCTGCAGAAGAAAGCAGGCCGAGGACTGGGCCTGAGCATTGTTGGGAAACGGTAAGACATGCTGTGCGAGTCAGGATCTGCCTTTTCCTTCAGAGTTCTGGGGACACTGAAAGATAAAGCCTAACGTAAACTAGTGATGGGATTGCTAAAACTAAGATATTATGAATATTTCAACAACATAGGTAATATTTCTGAGCATGGTCTTACGAAAAAACTTGTCATATCATGATAGAACTCCAAGCCCAATCAACCCAGGCCATTATATTTCCTTACAGAGTGAGAACGGCTAGCAAGGTTCTTTCAACTAGCAGAATTACCTAGTAGATCTGAGGTTTGCAGAGGTGAATTAAGGCAACCCTACTTAAGAAACAGCTAATATCAAGAGGTAGATTTATACAATGTTGGGTTAAAAAAAATTGCTCCTGCATGGAACAGCATGTTAACTTAATACTATGTTAAAACTAGTTGAGTAGACACAGTTAAGAGATAAACATAAGATGTCCTGCTGAACATGGTAGTATATGCCTGTTGTCCCAGCTAATTGGTCGGCTGAAGTGGGGGGATCACTCAAAGCCAGGAGTGCTCTATGATAAGGCCTGTGAATAGCCACTGTACTTCAGCCTCCTGGGCAACATAGCAAGACCCCATTTTCTCATAAAAGGAAAAAAAGAAAGATGTCTCAAAAATAATAGTTTGCACCAAAAATGTAGGTATGTAGATCCTGTGGCTAGGCTGCCCTTTTGAAGTCTGTGCTGCTTACCCATGGGATGAGAATTACATCCCATGTAATGAGAATTACAGTATTTGTTCCAGGATGATATTAGTAAATTTCTCTTGCAGTGAATTAGAAAGGTAAGTAATATCTTGAACTGTAAGTCTAGCTTCCATGGTTTACTGGCTTTAGGTATCTAGTATGTATTTATTCCAACAGGGCCGTAGGATTTCCAGGTGGTACCCCAATATGGCCAATATGGCCTTAAAACACATACAACATTTATTCATTGAGTTTGATGTCTCTTGTGGGTTCAGTTTGTGGCACCCCAAAACAATTACATCAAAGATCACTGATCACAGGTCTCCATAACATATAATAATGACAAAAAAGTTTGACATATTACAATGATTATCAAAGTGTGACACAGAGACACAAAGTGAGCACATGAGGTTGAAAAGAGGGCTCCGTAGACTAGCTCAGCACAGGGTTGCCACAGACCTTTGATTTGTAAAAAACACAATGTTTGCTAAGTGCAATGAAGTGAAGCATAATAAGAGGAGGTATGCCCGTGTACCCTTTTAACACAATGATAAACTGCACACATGTGACAAGACAAAGGGGCTTGGGTCAAGTTGGCTTTATATCTGTTATGTTACATGCCCTCACAGACCTCTGGTGACTAGCCTAGCACTTTTGTGCAGCAGTCCACTGTTATTAAAATTGAAGTATCAGCCACCATTTCTGAGTACTGATTTTGTGCCAAGCATTGTGCTGTCATGATCTGATTTTTTTACTTCAGCACCATAAAACCATCGCTCTGAAAATGCCAAGTTTCCGACATTTCTAAAAAAGCCGAGTTTCTTACGTTTCTAAACAAAATCAGTGCACATCTGGGTACAGACCAACTAACAGAGCCAGGGTCGAAGTTTGCTTTCTCGTTTTGGCACATGTGTATGCCTGGGAAGACTTCATTTAGAGGAATGCTTTTTCCTTTATTATCATTTAGTGGATTGATGAAATGGTTTTCATACAGCACCAGTATTTCAGGTTAAGTTTGAAAGGAACATTCACATTCCTTAGCACAGAAACTTCCGTTGCAAAGGATCGAATGTATTAGCTTTCAAAATTCACAATTCTCTTTGACTAACAATTCTACCACTAGGAATTTCTCTTAAAGATATACATGCAGATATTCACTGCACATTGTTTGCAATAGCTAAAGAATGGAAATAACCTATATGTCCATCAATAGGTTACTAATAAGTGAAATCATGGAACATCATGGAATAGTATGTAGCCATAAAAAAAAAGAGGCTCCAAGTGCTAATGAAGACCAATTGTCAAAGCAAAGTTAAAGAAAACAAAACCGGAGGAAAAAAGGAGTGTATGTGCATGTATCCAGTCACAAACACATGTACGTGTTATGCATGGAAATACTTGGTTGTGCCAATACCCCACTGTTGTATGGTTTTGACAGAAATGGAAGCGGAGTATTTATTTCTGACATTGTGAAAGGCGGAGCTGCAGACCTGGATGGAAGGTTGATTCAGGGAGATCAAATCTTATCTGTGAATGGGGAGGACATGAGAAATGCCTCACAGGAGACAGTGGCTGCCATCCTCAAGGTGAGTTCCTAGGCTGCTTCCTGCCCAGCTGGCACAACTAAAGTCCAGTGGGAACTGTTCCCGTGTAGCTTGATTATAAAATGGGCTGGATTTTATGCTGGCTCTAGTTTTTACTAGAAATCTAATCTTTGATTATTTTAAATGATCAGGAATAGTTTTAAAAGAAAAGCTCTGTTATATTGACTAACACAATCGAAGGGAGCGCACTTTGGTATTTCCGAGCTAGTTTTTCATACTCGTGAGGATTCCAAGTATCCATGATTGCCGTCTACGTGCATTTGATGGGATGGGCTCTCCTAGAGTCCCAGAATTCATCCTCCTCCCTCCAGGGCTCAGGGAACATGTGACTGTGAATTCGTCAGTTCCAGCCTTTATTACTTGAGGGAATGGTAAAGCTTATCTAGACCAATTCCTCCATTTCACAAATGAAGTTTAGAAAGTAGAATGAGGCTGGGCACAGTGGCTCACACCTGAATGTCAGCACTTTGGGAGGCTGAGGTGGGAGGGTCATTTGAGGACAGGAGTTTGAGACCAGCCTGGCCAACACAGTGAGACCCTATCTCTACAAACATAAAAATTAAAAAATTAACCAGGTGCAGTGACGTGCACCTACAGTCCTAGCTACTTGAGAGGTGGGAGGATCGCTTAAGCCCAGAACTTCAAGACTGCAGTGAGCTATGATCACACCACTACATTCCAGCCTAGGCAACAAAGCGAGACCGTGTTTCAAAAAATAATAATAATTAATTAAAAGAATGACATGCACAAGATCACAAAGCTCTGCTTGAGTGGTTTTTCTACTGCCCAAGCCATTTCTCACTGAAGTTGTAGAGATGTTAAGATTCAAAATTCGCTCCCAAGTGTCTCTGCCACATGGACCTTACTTCCCTTGGAAGAAACTGATTAATAATTTTTATTCAACTATAACCAGGTACATCATTTTATTCTGTGTTTCAGAAATAGCCATGGAAGCTTTTACAAAGGCAAATTTTGTTTCATTTTAAAAGTCTGATTTCCTGATAAAGTCAGCTATCAGTTATTACCCAAGAGAAGATCTGTATTTGTAGATTATCTGCACATTTGATGTTTCTGTCCTCTTCACCACTTTTTCTTGATTATTTCGCTGTTCTCGAATACTTTCATCAGAGGAGGGAAGGAAGACAAAAGAGGGGAATTGAAATCTCATCCTTTTAACACATTTAAAGAAGCCATGAGATGAATGCTGTTGAGTGTTTAAATTATTGTGTTTTGTTTGGCTGTTGGATTACTGACTTTCCTTTTTGCCTGGTGCTTATATAATTCACGGCTGCAGAGATAAGTGGAGGCTCTGCTATGGTATTCTAGAACATACATGCTACTGCTTTTCATTTCTATTCTGTTCTTGCCTTCCCAAGTGTGCACAGGGTCTTGTGCAACTAGAGATCGGAAGACTCCGAGCTGGTTCGTGGACCTCGGCAAGGAAGACATCACAGAACAGTCAGGTGGTTGATGGCTTCCCGTCAGACCGACTCACTCCTCTGCCCCCATTGGGAGAAAGTTCCCCATTTGATAAATGAGTGTTTGGAAACCATGTCTCATATGTAGCATATTCACAGCACCAAGTTCAGTGTATTTTCATGTGTTTGAAATAAAAAGAAAGGTGGGATAGAAATGCATTAATACCTAGATTTTTCTCTCCTTTGTTACCTGCAAATGTTTTCTTAGAACCCCTTTTCTCTCCTATTAGTTCTGTATTGCCTATGTGTGCATGTCCACAGCTGTGTTTATTTAAAAAAAAAAAAAACAGGCAACATCTGGTGGCAATTTGACCCTCATTAGCACAACATTGTTCTATTCATTCAATTAAATATTGCTATAAAGTTAACTTGTGACTAGCCACTCGCACTTGCTGAGGGCAGTTAATGGTGTATTCCTAGGAGAATGAAGTGCGGGGGTTTCTCCTGTGGGAGAGGGGCCTCGGTGGGTGATATTTTGTGGGTTAGCAAACATCTTATGTTTATTTGCAAGGGTGATGTAAGTGCCACTTTTTTTTTTAAGAAAGTATATTTCACTGTATTTTTTCCATTGTAATGGCTGACAAAATCAAGGCGGTAGACTATGTGTTGAGTCCTATTTAGTACATAATGAAACTATAGAAACTCGCATGTGACTCCTTATCCTCTTCTGTGGGTTATGGATAGGTCTTCATTTTGAGGTTAAAAAGATGACTTTAAGTCCTCCCTGGTTGCCTTAGACATAAAGGCTCTCGAAGGCCTTTGTTGAGAAGATGCTCTGATTTTGTGGTTAGCACGTAGGTATGTCTCGCTGCACCTAGTTGCATGGTATTAGTTGCCTCTTTTGCATCACTGGCGTTAGAAAATGGGTGAGGAAAAATACTGTTGTTCAAATAGGATTGCAGACTAGCTGGCTTGTCTTAGGGAATCTTCAGAGCAGTCAAACCCAATAAATACCATGTTAAGTTTGGAATTTTGTGCGTGCGCGTTTCTGGGTGATATAATATAATGGACAGCAAAGGCCCAAGACGCTGCTGCTGTCAGATTCCACAAGTGAATGGTTGGTGATGATTCTGACCAGACTTGTATTGACAGTGGGAACTGGAGACGCAGTTTGAAAGCCCCTCTAGAGGAGGGTTGTTCTATACTCAAAATGATTTCTAGGCTTTTCCTCAGGGATCAAAAGGGGCCTGGGGAGGGGGTGTCTGAAGTTAAGGTAGCAGCAGATGTCTTCTTCGCCTTTGTAAGCAGTATTTTTATACTTTATCCTCCCCATCCCAGGCTTTACACATGACTTCTTCCTTAATGGAAGACTTGTGTTTGTTGAATGGTTTCCTTAAAGCCTCATTGTACATGGGAGATTAGAGTGCAGGATGAAATTATTGTCCCTGTCAGAGTATGAGAGAGCTGCACAGAGGAGGTTCCATTGGGTCTCACTCCAAAAGGGGTCTGGGGAAGAGAAGGAGAAGGCACCTCAGACAGAGAGTAGCATACGCAAAGGCATAGAGGGGCGACAAGGAGTTTGGGTGTTTCAGGAAGAGTTCGGACTGCCAGATAGAGCGGTGGGTTTCTGTCCTTCCTGGGCATCTTCATGGTTGTGTTTCATGTATACAATTGAATGTACGCGAGCATCTTCGTGATTAATAAAGTTCACACTCAGGTTAAATACAGAGCTAGCGAATTTAGAAGCTATATCATTAAATGTCCAAAAAGAAAAAAAAACCCATCATAACCATTTATCTGATATATGAATGTGAGCGTCATATTTTGGAAACCTGGAACAAATTATCAAATACTTTAACCTCCTTGCACAGAATTTTTATGTCAGAGGGTAGAAGTTTAATTCAATTAAAAAAATTGTAAATATATTTTATCATCCACTTGTCCTTAAAATTATGGCTGAGATGATATGAGAGTTTGCCCTGTTTGGCTAATTAGAAGAAGACTGGTAGCTGACTGTAATAAAAATTTAAAAAGGGGGTCTTCCACCATCATGAGTTGAAGACCCTGACCCTGGTGGACAAAAAGAAGATTCCATTGCCAACATTTTCACATCCATACCTATTTAGAGAGGTCAGGACCCTGTAGGGACCCAGATTTGCTTCTGGGTAGTTACCAGATAGGGAGATCAGTGCCTTCTTTTAAGGGCTAAGGAGATTATAACTTGTTGACTTAATCCATAGGAAGTGGGTTCATTAAGAGAGAATTTCTAGCCTGGGGGCTAACAAGCCTCCTCTTTTATAATGGCTTTTCCCCCCAACCAGGAAGAAGTATCTCTACTCTGCAGAGGAAAATGTATATTGGAAAAAACACTTGAGGAGTCTTTTCCTTAGCCAGGCAAAGTCCATATTTACAAAGGCCTCAGCAAACACATTATTCTGTGATTTTTTTTTTAGGCAAAAGTTGTAATATGCTATACTTTCTCAAGTCTGAGTAGTTATCTATTGTAGTAGCATTTATTTAAATTATGTCCTTTCAAGAAAACCATAAAAACACTCCTTTAAATATATATATCCACTGTGAAGTATGCTGATACCTGAAACTTACTTTGAAATGAATCTTAAAAAAAAAAAAAAAAGATGAATTGAGTGATGAATAGATGAATGGATGCGTGATAAAATGTAGCAAAATATTGACTGTGGAATCTAGGTAGTGTATATATGGGTGTCTAGTGTATATAATTCTTTCAACTTTTCTGTGTATTTGAAATTTTTCATATTTAAAATATTAAACAACTTGTATCATAGTTAAGGAAATGGACCAAGTTATAATTTATCAACTAATAATAATAATCTTAGGCTTAGCTTAAAATTCTGATATGCAGTTAGGCATCGACTTAATAATTTGGTAGAAAAATTATTCATTGTTGGTTATATTGTCTGTGTTAGAAAGGGCCTTCACTGTGCATACTATTTTCATTGAATAGCCACTAGCCGTAAATGAGTACCTGCTGTAGACCTCAGCTATTTATTTAAATGAATGAAAGGATAGGTAATGGAGGGATAGCAGATTGGACTAAATTATTACTGACTGTAGCAAAATCTTTAAGAAAAAAAATGTTATCACTAAAAAAGCCTTTTTCCTTTGATATTTGCTGCTTTCTCCTACAATTGAAGGTTTTGTTTGGTCAAGTTTCTGTTTTATTATACTTGTTTGAGCAAAATATATAAGACACTTTAGGTAATAAGGGAACACATGTTGACCATAACCCCAAATGACACATAGTGCCCATCAGCTAACTGTGTATAAACACTACGTAGCAACGTAGGAAAATGTTTGCGATTGTATGTGGAGCAAGAACAGCTCAAACGATTGTACGTTCTCTACCTTGATGATTGCAACCATATATAAAAGCATACATAATGGAGAAAACAGTGGAGCAAACACGTAACTGGGATTGGTTTGGGGCGGTGAGAGAATAAGTGTGGGTGATTTTTGTTTTCTTTCTTGGCCTCTTCAGGATTTTCTGGGAGTTGGTTGTGGTGACCTCAGTAATTGACATACCAATGACGAGGATGAAATTTTAGGGCCAAGTCAGTGTCTGCACGCAAGTGACCGCTGGGGTCTTTTTTTTTCCTCAGGGGAGTCAGCACAACACACACAGCAGCTGCCATCCCTCCCTCACCCCCGTCATCGCTGGCCTGCAAAACCTGGTCGGCACAAAAAGAGGTTCAGATCCTGCCCAGAAGAACTCAGGTATTATGTGGACACACCCCCGGCACAACCATCTTGTTACCCAAATTCAAAAAAAAAAAAGAAAAAATTTAAGCAATTTGATAAAACAGTCTTTTCATCTTTAGTTAAAATGTTTTCGAATCTGTGAGCTTGGCCATGTATGCCACAAGTGTTCTGAAAGGCTGTTCCGAAGGCAGGAGCGCTGCCTTCGGGATTCCTTTTTTGAAATGTACCTTTAATGGTACACAAATCACATGCAAAATAGGAAAGCAGAAAGCTGGAGTGCCTCATAAAGTAAAACTCTTTACAAAGAGAAAGTTAATAAATTCCTGGTCACTGGAACGTAGGAAGTGTGAATACCACTGGGGGTGGGGCAAGGGGTCTTTTTAAGTCTTTTCTTGGGTGGAGGGTTATCTTTGATAAAGGTAGAAAAATGTGCAATGAGGCACAACTGGCTCATCCTCCAAGCATTTAATCACATGTTCCAGGCAGCCGCTGTCACAGTCCATCAACTTTTCTGAGACCACACGATTATGGCCACATCTATCTCAAACAGAGAGCACTTTAAAATAGAGGACATGGCCCCGATAACTTGGCTGCCAGTCCGGATGTTGAGAAAGGGTGTGATTCCTTTTTCCTTTAGTGTCCCTCTCTTGAAAGGCCTAGAAAATGATACCGTTTTCATAGAATGATATTATATCCTAAATATGTGATCTCTTAACTTTAAAAAGTTAACTATGTTGTTTCTTTATTTATAGGCACAGACATGGTGCCAAGGACTGTTGAGATAATCAGAGTAAGTCAGTTATTTGGCTTTTTTTTTTTCTGGTTTCTGTTAGATTTGCATAAAATGTACATTTTCTACTTAATACACTTTATTGGATTGTTAATGTGCTCTTTCAATTACTGAAGTAAAAATGTTGTCTGTGTAACATCAATAAACAGATTCATACAAATACAGTAGAGCACATAGATGACCACTGTGAATTTTTTGGCAAATCTCATCCACTATATTTTGTGTATGTGTGTATTTTCTTGATAGAACAAAAAGTCTTATTGTGTAGAACATACTAAAGTATTTTTGACAGCATAAAGGATGATTTTTTTTAATGATAACATAGTATTCCATCATATGCGCTGTAATTCCTAACCAGCGTCCTCTTATTAAACAATCAGCATATTTCTCAATTTTTGCTATCTTTTATAGCAAGACTTCTTTATATTTCCACTTTTGCCGATAGCATAGGTAATATCCTCAGGATGAATTCCTAGAAATGAAATTGTTGGTATGAAGGAAGAAGTTAGCAAGAAAATAGTCAAAAAAAAAAGAAAAAAAGAAAAGAAAGGAAGAAATTGTTGGGTTAAAAGCCATGCTTATTATCGAAGGCTTTTATACATGTTGCTAAACCGCCCTTTTGAGAAGATTGTGTGAGATGCCTTTCAGTTCATAAATTTGTCAAACCCTCGTTTTCAAATATCTAGAATATTAGAAAGTAGACTTTTATTTAGATCACTTTGATCATAAATTTGGGGCTCCAGAACTAATAAAAAATTATGACCCTGTTGCGATCATAGCATTCAGCTGCAGTCAAGTAATATCCAGCATAGCTTAGCCCTCTGGGTCCAATCATGCCTTTGTTGGAGGCACTCTACCATTTATTAGCTGTCTTCTTGCTAGGGCTGCCATAACAAAATACTGTAGGCTGGGTGGCTCAAACAACAGAAATTTATTTTCTCACAGTTCTGGAGGCTGGAAATCTAAGATTTAAGGTGTCAGCAGGTTTGGTTTTTCCTGAGGCCTCTCTCCTTGGCTTGCAGACAGCCACCTTCTTGCTGTGACCTCACATGGCCTTATCCTTGTGTCTCTCATCTTCCCTGGTCTCTCTTATTTCTGATCTCTTCTTATAAGGACATCAGTCAGATTGGATCAGGGCACACCCTAGTGGCCTCATTTTAAAGGCCTTATCTTCAAACACAGTCACGTTCCAAGGCACTGGTACTTATGGCTTCAACATGTGTATTTCAGGGGGACACAATTCAGTGCATAACATTAGCTCTATAATATTTAGCAAGTCAACCGTGATTTTCTTGTCTGTAGAATGGGGTGATAACATTAACTTACTTCAAAGGTAAATATTGTTGTGTGGATTAAACGAGGTAATACATGTAATATACTTAGTACCTACATGATCATGAATGCCTAGGAAGTGGCATCTGTTACTGTTGGCTACAACTTTGACTAAATCTGCCTTATTTGTTCCCAGTATCTTTCCACCAGAGTGATAACTCAGATGTTCCTATCATGGGGAAGTTAAATATAGCAACAGCATACATAATTGTGGATAAATTAAGGAAACGTTATCAAGATGCATTTAAACAAAGCCAAATTATTGCATAAATTTCTCCTCATTCCAAGATCTTAAAAATAATATCATTTTATGTTTCCTTAGTCATTTCAACTACATGTTTTTCCAGGCCTTTATAATAAGGCTTGCTCCTACCAACCCTGTTCTCTCACACACGGTCCAAGCAGAAACTTCGTAATAAAACACATCTTGCCATTTTGCACATAAGGATTGATTATTGATGCATTCACAAAGTATAGGTTAGACACGAACCCTTTGAAAACAGGATCTAAGCTACCTGTGACCAGAGAGATCAGCATTGCCATTATTCTGTCTTGTAGGTATGACATGGCAGCACTGATGATAATATTAATAATGAAGAATAATTCCTCATACTTACATGAGACAAGTTTTTAAAGTTCTTGCATACACGGTTTCTGTTGTCACTTTGTTCCCTTTCCATTTTTCAAGTTGAGATATAATTGACTTACACTGAGCTGAGTATATTTTTAAATGATCACTGTAAACCGTGGAGGCCTTGCAACTGTATACTTCCCTTTACCACAGCCACCGCTGACACTTAGGCCCCAGTTGTCTTACCTTGCATCTATATAAATTGAGAACTCCACCAAACGATGCTGTGATTTTTGTTTTCAACTGTCTAAAGAACTTAAGAAGAAAATTGGTCACGTTTTCCTGATTTCTTGCATGCTTGCTAGATAGTTTAGGACTTTATTCTGGACTTCATGAATGTCATGTTGTGTAGCTGTATAGACTCTGAAGAATGTTGATGCTTATGCTTTAACAGGCAGTACCCAGTGGGCTCAGACTGCAAGTTCTGGCTCACCTGCTGTGGGCGGTGGTTCAAACCTCAGTTCAGTTCTCCAAACTTGAGCTGTGCTGCTTTGGGTCTGTCCTACACAGACATAGCTTAGAATTGAGCCCGAGAGTTCTGTGGGTTCACCTGTGGAATTAGGGGATCCCCTTTCTCCAGCTCTCTTTACTCTGGTTTTCCTCCTTTCTTCCTTCCTGCTCTTTTCTCTGGTTCCTCTAGGCAGAAAGATAGTTTCCATCTGGATTTTAGCAGTTCACCCCACCTTTCCAGCTCCTTGACTGGGAATCACCGTCAGGACAAAGACGCCAGGAAAAAAAAAAAAAAACCTGGGAAATTACCCCCTGTTGTGGTTTCTCCACGTTTTGACTCTCCACCCCACTTTATTTTGTTTCTTTATGCTTCTGAGGCCGCAGGTAGTTGTTTTTTACATTTTGACAAGACTTCTTAATCGTAATCAGCAGGAGAGAGATGCTGCCATATGTGTATGCCACCTTGCCAGAACTGGAACTTGTCATTTTTTTCTTTGTATGATTTTTAAAATATGAACCCTGTGAATCAGGCATGGGGAAAACCTGGACTAGAGCCCGGTCTCTTCACCAGGGTCTGTCTTAGGGAACATTCTCAGCCACATTTTACTTCTCTCTCCAAACCGTTGTGACTGCAGTGAGTGTCCTCTCAGATCCTTTGTTCTAACGCAGTCTTTTAGAGCCAAGTGTGTTCGTTCACACCCAGAAGAGCATGGTATGTGTGGCAGTTTAAATCATAAACACCATATGAGAACATGCTTGCCAAGTCTGCATCAGAATTGGCCACTAAACTAAGCAGTAGCATAGGGTGTTTTGTTTTTTTTTATTTATTCCTCCTGTTGCCTTTTATTGAGCCTTTTCTGTAGGCCAGGACTGTGCTATATCATCTCATTTAATCCTCACACCAACACTGTGAGGTACATAGTATTCTTTGCATTTTACATACCAAGATGGCGGCTCTAAGAGGTTTTCAGCCTAAATAACAAATGGACAGAGGCTTTCTAGAAGAAAATGATGTTTGTTCAGGATTAGGGCATTCCGATGGGAATACACGTGCCATAGTAAACTATGTGCATATTCAGGGAAGTAAAGGAAGACAAAGATTTTTAAAGGAAAAATGAAGAATATTACATAATTGTTTTAAGATAATTATCCTTGGCAGCAAAGATCAATAATAAGGGTGATACCAGTTCGAGGTTGGCCAGACAGTTGCTGGACGGATGGCCTTGCAGAAGTTTTTTTGGGTTTTGTGTGTGTGTGTAAGGTTGCAATGGCCTTCATGCAAGATTGTGGTTTTTGCAATCTTTTGTGATAGTTTTTGTTATCAGGCACACAAGCATGAGAACCCTCTCTTCATAGCATTCCCTGGCTCTGTTTGTCAGGGTTTTGTTTGTTTTTTTTTTAACACAAGAGACTCCATTTTGATACCAACAACTTTCAATAAGTTAAGTAACTTCCCCCAAGAACCCACAGCTAATTAAATGCTAGAGCCGAAATATAGGGCTTTCAGGCTCCAAAGGCCCTGTGCTTGACTCCTGTGTTATCCTGGCCTCCAGCATCATGGGGGGATTTTGTTCAACAACTATCTGGGGACAATCAGGTTGTGGCTCTTATTAAATATATAAGCGTTATGTTTTCTTTCTTTTTTAGGAGCTCAGTGATGCCCTTGGAATCAGTATTGCTGGAGGAAAAGGAAGTCCCTTAGGAGATATCCCTGTGTTTATTGCCATGATTCAGGCCAGCGGAGTGGCTGCACGTACACAGAAGCTTAAAGTAAACAAGAGAAGACGGACTGAAGTGCTAACAGCATGTGGTGGGCTGGGAGAGGAAGTTGCAGCCATAGGCACCTTGTTTAAAGTTAGAATTCCAACAGCCATCAGAGACCCATGCTGAGGGCAAGATGCATTAGAGAAACTTTATACCTGAAATTCATTAGGTCCCTGGGCATATAAAAATATTATTGTTTGTATCAAAGCTTCTCAATAAAAGAAGAAATTGCAGCTCCTTTGCAAACCTTTCCATACCCTTTTAAGCACCTCATTCCACCCAAAATAACTTTCAACTGAGAGAGTCTTCCCTCAACCCAAAGAATGAACATTATTACAATTTTTTTTTCCTATTGCCCCTTAATCTTAGGTAGAAAAATGAAGCAGAAAATATTTGGCTTCCTCATTAGAGCTTTATTGAACAGTTAATTTGTACACCCTGCTATTACTGGAGAATGGATGTATGAAACACCACCATTACTGACATACAGAAGAGGCCTACTGTGCCTTTTAATAATCAAATCTGACCCCCTTCTTGTTTCTCTGATTGGTCTGTATGTGGGGAAAGCCAAAAAACATTCCTCATGCTTCTCGAACATGCATACACAGTAGAAACGCAGAATCTTCACAATAGCCACAAATGGGAAATATGATTTACAAAGAATTTTAAGCATTCTTCTCAAATTTAATTTTTCTTAATGATAGTGATTTTCTGCCACTTTTGTACTTCCAGGTTGGAGATCGGATTGTCAGCATTAACGGGCAACCTTTAGATGGGCTGTCTCACGCGGACGCGGTTAATCTGCTGAAGAACGCCTACGGGCGCATTATCCTGCAGGTATTGCAATCAATGGAGCACGCAGCTGCGCCAGGCAGATAAGTGGCATGCAGAAAAAATTGAGCGTCACTGGCAGTAGGCATCGCCACCCAGTGGGGTGCTTGCTGATGTGAATTATGAAGGTTGAAAGCAAGACATTATTATTTTTATTCAGAAATTCTTTAATGCCACCCATACAGGCAGTGAGCATGATTATATGAAAGCATAACAAGGGGAGAAAAATTACTCTTTGCTTCACGTGATAAATCAACAAGGCTTTTAGCTTCCAGCATTCTTTTGTAAATCGAAGTTTGCAAGGCACGAAAAATGATTTCTTTTCTTATGCCCAAAGACTTACTGAACTGCCCAAGTGCTGTTTCTTCCTCTCCCCTTAAAGGAAGAGAAAAATACAGTGCTCTTTTTCCTGTAGCACAAATGATTGGCAACACTGTTAAATTCTCTCTGCATAGTAGGCATCAACCAAGGCGGACAATTATTTATCAGCTGTGGTCCCCAAGAGCATTGTTCAGAAGCACAGGGAAATACACTAGGAAGTAAAAGCAAAGTGTGCTGTTAATTACCTCTGCTTATATTTCAGCATTTTACATGTCTCTGAGATTGATACCAGGCAGCGATTGCCAGGCAGCATACTGGCAGTGAGCTTCATTAACAAGTCTCCCCAAAAATGTATACTTACAATCACCATACTTCTGCAGAGGTAGTATGAAATGGCTTGTAGGTAAAAAGAATAAAACCCACCGTTTACTACCTTACAGAAGCCCCTAACCTTTTTGGCACCAAGGATCAGTTTCATGGAAGACAATTTTTCCATGGATGACAATGGGAGGGATGGTTTCAGGATGATTCAAGAGCATTACATTTATTATGCAGTAAAACCTCTCTGCTATTGATAATCTATATTTGCAGCCACTCCCCAGCGCTAGCATCACCGCCTCAGCTCCACCTCAGATTATCAGGCATTAGATTCTGATAAGGAGCATGAAACCTAGATCCCTCGCATGCGCAGTTTACAGTAGGGTTCCCACTCCTGTGAGAATCTAATGCCACCACACTGATCAGCCAGGAGACAGAGTTTATGCAGCAATGTGAGCAATGGGGAGAGGCTGTAACTACAGACAAAGCTTCACTGGCTCACCCTCCGCTCACCTCCTGCCGTGTGGCCTGGTTCCTATAAGGCCATGGAGCAGTGCTGGTCTGTGGCCCAGGGGTTGGGGACCACAGCCTTAGAGAGAGGGCTGGCCAGCCACTCAGGTAATTCTAGCCTTAAAATAAGAAGTCTAAATTGAAAAACCATTACATTTGGGAGAATCAATTTGTGGCACTTAACTCTAACATCTCAGCGGTCTAAGTCCAAAGAGCCAAAACAGACATTGAAAAAGTAAACGGTTTTCAGCATGTATGAAGGGAATCATGAAAATACTGTCAGTAGTTTCAAGGAAGTTTATGTGATAGGCCAAATATTATTAAATTATTTGGGTCCTCGAGTTTCTGTTGAACACAAACAAAAACACAGTGTGGATTGGCCTAGAATCTGCTTCCTCTCAACTCCTTGTCGTCCTCACTTTCAGTGGAAACTTACATAGCCACCTCGCATTCCTCCTGCCACACCTGCAGATCCTTTGCGTTTTAAAATGGTTTACTGTGCTTGACGGTCCTTCGAGGTAGGAGTGAGGTCTGCTGACCCATAGAGGATGTAAGTAAGTGCAGCTCTTCCATCTCAGCTGTGGCCCATTGGCTATTCAGATCTTAGGAAGATGTTACTCTATGTGATAACTGTGACATTCCCTTAGCAAAATCTGGTATTATTGATATTTTCACATCCTGATATAATCTGTTCAGCTCCACCTTCACAAAGAAATAACATGACACAATTTAAAAGTATGACATTAACTAAATTTAAAAAATACCTTCCAGGCCTGGCACGGTGGCTCACACCTCTAATCCTAGCACTCTGGGAGGCCTAGGCGTCAGGAGTTCGAGACCAGCCTGAGCAAATGCAAGACCCCACGTCTGCTAAAAATAGAAAAAATACCTTCCAAACTGCCATGGTTATTTTTGAAAGAGTTATTTTTCCTGTTTCTATATTTTAAGAAGAAAAGTGACATCTGGTTTCAAAATGTTCTCATGTGTTAATCACATTAGTTGGTGTTTTTGTTTTCTAATATGTGCTGTTAAAAGGTTAATGGGTAGCTGGGTGCAGTGCCGTGAACCTGCAGTCCAGCTACTCAGGAGGCTGGGGAGGCCAAGGCGGGAGGATCATGTGAGCCCCAGGAGTTCAAGGCCAGCCAGGGCAACATACATAGCTAGACTCTCACACACACACACTCCAAAAAATAAGTTAGTTAAAAATAAATAAAAAATTAACAAAATCCTTTGGGATTTTCACAGTTGTAATCTACACACTTATGGGTGTGGAGCATCCATGCTGCCAAAGATTTTAGACACAAAACCCAGGAAACTCTTATGTCCTGTATCAGGTGCCTTTCAGTTGCATAGGGTGTTTGTTTTAATTAAAACAGTGTGCATGGAGTAGGGCCAGCAATATAATTATCACAGCTGACTTGGCGTTGGGTAGTTATTGTTACTGTCCGGTAAGCCAGCCCATTGGAAGAGTAGTAGGAAAGCTCCGATAATTGTCTGATGATGTCTGTGTGTCATGCAAAGCAGTCAGCAAACGCTGAACGCACAGGGAATGCTAAGGTCTGGGTCAGCAGACTGCAGAGTGGAGAAGATGACTGGAAGAGACCAACACTTCCAGAAGCTTCTCTCTTCGGTTTAAATTACTCTCTCTAGGTGTATTAAGGAAATACATTTTTCTACCCTCAAAGTCTGATGGTTTCTTATTGCCAATTATAGATTGGTCAACTGAAGTCGATTTGGCTATGAAAGGGGTCTTTTTAAATGTTCCCAATTATATTTACTTCTATAGTTTGATAGCCTGGTTCAGCTGTTTTGTCTATGGAATTACTGCAAAACCTTTTTTTGGACAAATTCAGTTAACCCATTGAGCTGGCAGAAATGGATGTGAAAAAAAATTCAGTAACCCAAACTCTCTGCTAGAAAAGATTGTTTTGTTTTGTTTTTATATCTTTTTTTAAGAAAGGTCTCTACGTGTTACTCTCTGTCTGCAACATCCTTCTCACCCCACCCTCTTCCCCTCTTTATAAATCTTGTAAAATCCTTTCTTTAGGGGCTGTGCAAGGTGGCTCACACCTGTAATCCTAGCACTCAGAGGCTGCGGCAGGATTGCTTGAGGTCAGGAGTTCAAAACCAGCCTGAGTAAGAGTGAGATCCTATCTCTACAAAGAATAGAAAAATTAGCCAGGTGTGGTGGCACACCCCTGTAGTCCCAGCTACTCGGGAGGCTGAGGCAGGAAGATTGCTTGAGCCCAGGCATTTGAGGTTGCAGTGAGCTGTGATCACACCACTGCACTCTAGCCTGGGCAACAGAGTGAGACCCTGCCTCAAAATAAATAAATAAATAAATAAATAAATGCTTTCTTTAGAAACTCTCCAAGGAAGAATAGGGAGTACCTGGGTGTCAGTTTCCTTCCAGACCATGGATTTATCCAAAGCTGGATAAACGTATGTCTGTGCCTCAAGCAGAGGGCCTGGCAAGCAGATGCCTAGTAACTGCTGCTCACATTGAGCTGCGGGACCATCCTGATCAAGTGGAAGGACATGAACTGATAGAGAACAAGTTGGCACAGTTACCAATCTGTTCCAGAAAAATTCCAGTAGGGGAAAGTGATGGATAGCCAGGCCTCGGAATTGAAAAGGTGTGTTGTAGAGAGTGCAGAGCAAGCATTTCAAGGCACATGCGAGTATCGTTAAAGGGATGGTTTGTGAGTAGTTCTTAACCTTGGTTGTACAATAAAATCACTGATTTCAATACCGGTTCCTGAGTCCCACACCGGAGATTCTGATTTAATTGGCCTGAAATCTGGCATGGACATCAGATGATTTTAAAGTTCCTCGGTGATTCTAACATGCAGCCAGGGGTGAGAACAAATAATCTACACGGTTCATGAATGGAAAGCCAAGAGATGCCAAGAAGAGAGTGATAAGCTGCAGGGAAAGGACAAAGACCTGAAGGTTTGGAAGTTGGGATGAAGACCTAGTGTGGGGTCTGGTCTGTGGGAGAGGTAGGCTTTAGTGTCAGAAAGTTGTGAGTTTGAATCCTCTTACTGAAGTCTAAGCTTCAGTTTCCTCTAAAACAGGGATTATATATAGCTCCTTTCTTACGAGTTTGCTATGAGAATTACATGAGGTATGATGAAAAGTGTGTAATAAATACAGTGTATTGCAAATGCTAAACACTAAATAAGTGGTATCTTTTTACATTCATTATGATAACATAGGCTTGCAGTCAGAGGAAGCTAAAACTCCTTTTTAAAATCCTGGGAAGTGGTTTTCCAGGTAGCATTTGAGGTGTGTTCCACTAGATGGCAGTCAGTTTTGCTCTTTTCGAGTTTTACTCCGAACTTTTGACACTTCAGACCATTAGACGTTTAACAGACACATAAAAATCAGTATATTCTGATGTCACTAAAACCAGTGTCACTGGATTCTAGATAAAAACCTTAAGCAGCTGTGCTTTCTGTTTCATCAAGTTACACCAAAGGCCAGGCATGGGCTTCTCTTGTTTTTTCTTTTTTGCTTTTTTTTTTTTTTTTTTGGCAGCAGAATCTCGCTTTGTCGCTCCAGCTCGAGTACAATGGCATCATCATAGCTCACGGCAATCTCAAACTCCTGGGCTCAAGCAATCCTCCTGCCTCAGCCTTCCTAGTAGCTGGGACTATAGGCACGCACCACCACGCCCAGCTAATTTTTCTATATTTAGTAGAGATGGGGTCTCGCTCTTGCTCAGGCTGGTCTTGAACTCCTAGCTCAAGTGATCCCTTCTGTCTCGGCCTCCCTGAGTGCTACCATTATAAGCATGAGCCACCACACCTGGCCTTCTCTTGACTTTTCTTTTGTAATGTGACCCTATGTTAAGATGCCAGCTTTCCCAGCCGTCTCCTTAACTTTGCAGCCTTCCTGTTTGTCTTCAGCATGTTTGCACCTGCAGACCTAGGATTCAGCTGGTGCGAGTGCACAGTTTCACAATTTTACAAAAAGACTTGGGTCCTAACAAATCCAAGGGCTAATCTTGTTCCTGTACAGGATTAGAAGTTTAGTAAAGTTCGAGCAAGGAGCTCAAGCTTTTGTGCATTGTAATAACCCACTTATCTGGATGTTATTTGACTTCTCAATTCTCTAAAACATAATCCCCAAACCTGTTTTTAAGGAAAGGTACTCATCATAGGTCCATGCAATAAAGATCTGCGCTTTACTACTGATTTAGAAAGTTTATTAAACATACAGTGTTCCACTATAGAACATACAGTTCTCATTAAGTTTAGTTTTACTTTTAACCTAAGTTATTAAATGCCACGGGGAGCCAAAGCACAAGAGAGCATATCAGAATAAATACCTTCTTGAAGGAAAAGAGTTGGAGAGGAAATTCAGATTGAATGGGAAACCTCTTGGAGGGAGACACAGTGAGGGGGACCCCATTTGAAGGAGGAAACGGAATGAGGTGTAAGTACAGTTAGGGGGGAACACAGATTGAGAGGGAAACACGCTGTTTGGTTCTCCTTCCACAGATGCAAACATCTCCGATTGTTCCTTAGGCCCCAAGGAGCAGGCTGCATCCCCTCTTCCCTCAGCTCCACGGACCCCTCCTCTGGTGGGGCCATTTCCTCCTCTTTCTCCAGGTCCGTGGCTCCCCCCCTGTTCAGGTGGGGGACGTGCCCCCTCTTCCTTCAGGCCAGTGGTCTCCTCCACCTCAGACAGGCAATTTTATTTATTTATTTATTTTTTATTTTTTATTTTTTTTGAGACAGAGTCTCACTTTTGTTGCCCGGGCTAGAGTGAG
>RJWJ010025902.1:0-23453 GCA_004363605.1 Indri indri | reverse complement strand
AAAAAAAAAAAAAAAAAAAAAATTATCCCATAGCTATAGTTTTGTTACCACAGTGGTTGTTGACAGATAACCGCTATATGTTCTGCTTTGTGTTCCACCCTATTGTAGGGGTTTCCAACCTTGACTGCATGCTAGATCCACCCAGGGAGCTTTTTAAAATACTAACGTGCAGACCCCATATCTAGAGCTTCTCAGGGGCAGGGTAGAAACATTAGAATATTTTAAAAGCTCCCCAGCTGATCTGAATAGCAGCCAGGGTTGACCATCTAATATTAATATGTTCTAAACTGTTAGGAGTAGTAAGCAGTTCAGTGAAGAGTTTAGTGGTTTTCTAAACAAGATTGGTGCCAGTAGTAAAGAAGAATACAGAAGCAGAGCAGTGTTTGCAGAGAATTCTTGGCCTTGTTGCTCTGACCTCCTTGACCTGGTCACAGCTGTGTAAGGTTGGCCCTTACCTTGATGCCCGGCTGCAAACCCAGCAGTGTTAAAAGCACAAAGACAGTAAACTGAGGCACACAGTATTGCCTACTTCTGTTTGGCTCCCATGCTAGAGCCTGACATTTCTAGCTGAAGACAAAAATTTCCTGAATACATACGATGTTTGTTTGCCCTCTTGCTGTCCTCATTTAAGAATCTCCTGTGTCAGCTGCACCAGTCTAAGACTTCTAGGCCTAATCAGTCTTATAAATTTCTGGTGATGTTATTTTTGAGTCAGTCTCACCAGCATCTCTATACATTAACATTGTATGTATGCTCTTGGTAACTTTAATAATTAATGTCTATGCCTTTGAGCAAGTTAAGCCCTGCGTATTTTTCATCTCTATTTTATTTTAGATTTGGAGTGGAGGGGGTTGTGTGTGTAATGAAAGATCCAGTGACTTGTTGCGGTTACACAAGGAATCACTGAGAAAGCCAAGAAATGAACTTAGAACATCTATTCATCTGTTGTACTAAGTACAGTTTGTGATCGTGTGTTTTTGTCTAAGAACTTATCTGTAAATTTTTGTAGTTTTGGGAATATATTTTGTACCGTCATGAAGGTTTTAGATTCATATATAAACTTATATAATTCACTTTGAAATATCTCCAAGCAAATATTTCTAAAATAAGTAGAATAGTGATTCTCAAACTTTTTGGTCTTTGTAGCCCTTTACATTCTTAGAAATTATTAGGGACCTGAAAGAGCTTTTGTTTGTGAGTTTATATATTTTGATATTTACTCTATTAGACATTAAAACTGAGAAAATTTAAATATATGCATTTACTCATTCAAAAATAATAATAAAACCATTACAGTTTGAGAAACACTTTTTTAATGAAAAATAACTATTTTCTATAACCAAAAAATTAGTAAGAATAGTGACATTGGTTTACATTTTTGCGAATCTCTTTACTATCTGGCTTAATCGAAAACAGCTGGATTCTCATCTGCTTTTGCATTTGATCTGTTGTGATATCACACATCACGTACCCCTTTGGAAAATTCCACTGTACACTCTTGAAAATGAGGATGACAGGCAAATAAATCCTAATAGTATTATGAAAGCAATTTTAACCTCTAAGATCCTCTGAAAGAGTCTTTGAGAACTACTTTACAAGCTTTAAGTACAGCTGGTGGTGAATTATTTAATGATTAAAGAACTTTGGGAAAAAGAACCCCAAATTACATTTCTGAATTTGAAGATCATTTTGCCTTTATTGAGAAAAATATTAAATGTAAGAAAATGTGACAATTTTGTGTTTTTGGATAATAGTTCCTTT
The DNA here is from genome assembly GCA_004363605.1 of Indri indri. Lineage (NCBI taxonomy): Eukaryota > Metazoa > Chordata > Mammalia > Primates > Indriidae > Indri > Indri indri. The sequence goes on along the minus strand of RJWJ010025902.1, from coordinate 21,692 downwards.
GCAGATTTATCTTTGTGAAGGAATTCATCACCACTGAAAAAGTCCAGAACATTTTGGAAGTGAAAATGCTCTATTTCCTTCAGTCCTTTAACAGTACCTAAAATTTTCTTGTATGGGGTTGTGATACACTTTCCGATTTGCTGCTTTTGCAGAGCCATACTGCTGTAACTTTTAATTTTTTGATTTCTGGCTAAATTCTTTCTCTTCCAGCCCTTCCCCGCAGGAAGATGGGCAGATCATGTTTGATGTGGAAATGCACACCAGCAGGGACCACAGCTCTCAGGTGTGTGTGCGTGCTGTTCTGATTTACAATAAATAATTAGGAAAGATGCAAATTCCCCAAACATGTTTTGCTACAATATATTAAAGAATAAGACTTTTAAGAGTAGTTTGAAGCTATTTTAAGTTACTGAACTTTTGATTTTGAAATTTATTTAAGATGATACAGTTCTTACTGCTGCCCTCCTTTACAGCCAGGGATTCTGGGCCCTGTCACTATAAAAGGAATTGAAAAATTTTTGTCTATAGTGTATCATTCCAATATTCCAGGCTAGTTTCTTGAGTTTATAAATGGAAAAAACTGAGACAGATGCCTTCTTTAAGGTCACAGAATAAATGAAAATGAAGGTCGTGTTAGAATGAGATGTAAAACCTTTTTCTACATCTGAAATCAAAGCAGCGACTTTTGATATTAATTTCAAGAGAGAGAGATAAAAATTTATCTAAATTATGTGGGATTCCTTAAGTTGAAGATGATAAATATAGTTCACTAGGAGTTGATACCATTGGAAATATAGATGGATATAGTATTTAAATCTTACAAATGTTTGTATTATAAAACTTAAAATGTTTGTAGGTAATTGTTGCTAATGATTTAGAATACGCATAGTAGCCTTTAACTTTATTGATGTGTCAGATCACCTGAAAGTGTCATTATAGCACAGATTCTTGTGGACAGGAACCATTCTTTTCCTCCTATATTAAGGTGCTTGAAAAGTATTGATTGAATATTTAAGTGAGTGATAATAACAAAAACCTTGTTTTGTGGGGTTCTCACTGTGCATTGTCGTGTGTCCCTTAGCACTAGAAATATTTTAAGTATTATCTCAAATTCACCTAGTATTCTTTCTGTTTCAGAAGGCTGCACAATTTGTCTATACTTTGACTCTATGTAGTGTATCATTCCAGTATTCCAGGCTAGTTCCTTGAGTTTATAAATGGAAACGCAAGGGGTTATTGATTCAGTCAAAAGCATGAATCGTACATAATTAGATTAAGTGCAATTTTTACCATATTCTGGAATTCCAAGAATTGGAAGGCAATTTAAAACCCAAAAGTGGCAAATTTAATAAGAGAAGCACAGAGCAGTAATAACTGAAGAGAGCGGGTGACCCTCATTCCTAAAGTAATAAGCAAGAGAAAATGTTTAGAAACATATATGGAGTTTTTTCTTTTTCTTTTTTTTTTACACTTCAAAAAAACTACTTGAAGTTTTGTTTTTTAAATGTTAATCCAAAGATAACTCTGCTTCACTCAACTGGGAGGAAATTACATCATCTTGAAAAAAATATTTAGAGCATAAAATCTTACTCTTTGGAAAGTATGAAATATTAACTTGTTAAATCTTGGAGCAGTTTTAAAGAGAGACACGTGAGGTCGAAGTAGGAAACTAAACAGAAATGACCCTCAGTGTGTCGAATATAGTCAGATATTGTGTGCACACAAACTGATCTCTAAGTAAATTGTAACAATTTATTGTTTTTAATTTAGGATGATTTCAGTGTTACTCCAAAGAGCCGACTCATGATTCTGAGTAATCTCAATAGCCAATGGAGAAACTCCAATCCTAAATGCTACATTGTGTCATTTGGTGGAATTTGCCAAGTTCAGCAGAACTAGATAAGAATGGTACTAACAAGAGCAGCAAGCATCCGCTGTGATTTTACTTTGGCTTTGACGGTAAAAGGGCCTGTCCATATGTAGAGACAGACTGAAGCTCCCTGCCTGGGGCAGCTGTTTCACAGCAAACTAGACCTGTCAAAAAAGAATCATGTGAATATGTCAGGCTCAGCATTTCTTACCTGCTTACTGGAAAGAAGGAAAGCTGTGGTCAAAGAGTGAATCCTATTCAAACAAAACAAAAATTCAAAACACCTCTTAGCTTTGAGGCCCTTTGGTTTGGGTCATGGCATCACATTTCTTGAAACTGAATAAATAATACTGTGTCATTTTTAGGAATTTCTCATTCCTGTGGGTTCTATTAAAAGAGAAGCTATTGGAAATTTTAATTATTCTTGGCCTAAATCTTGGCCTGAAACTTCAGGTTATCATTAACAATAAAAAGGAGTACTTTTTCATTTATTTGATATGATAGATATTAAATTCTGACTCAGTTTATTATACATAATTCCAAAAAACTTTGGCTAACGTAGTTTCAAAACCTTCCTAAATGTTCGTCTAGCAATTTTCCAAAAAATATAATCTCCTTCCAGAGAGTAAAGCCTAGTGCTTAAGAGAGGGGGCTGTATGGAGACATTTTCCCTGGGTTTGACTACTGGCCAGTTGTGGAACCTTAGGCAAGTTACTTAATCTAAGTCTCAGTTTCCTCATCTATAAAATGGGATTTTAATAGTTCTGTTTTTTTTTTACATCAGACAAATGGTAAATCTCTTCATGATTCAATCTGCTGAACTATGCAACCATCATAGTATAGTTTTTATTTTTATAGGGTTGCTGCAAGGTAAAAGTTAATCAACGTAAAGTGTCTCTATAAGTGCTTAATAAATACTATTATTTATTTCCTTATCACATTTTCCACTTATTTTAGTTTTTCTTCCCATCACTTTATTTTTAGCATATCCTTTTTGCTATGTTTTCTTTTTTCTTAATTATGAAAATTTTAAACACATATAAAAATAAAGAGAATAAGACAATGGACCTCCATGTGGACATCACTCATATTCAACAATTATCAAGATTTTTCATACTTTCCACACTTTAGTTAGCATTATATCCTGAAATAGTTTTTTCAATTTCATATTCTGTGCTTAAATATAACAGTGAAGCTCACTTGAGTTCTTTGTAAGATATTAAATACTCTGATCTTAGATCATTTTGTCAGCCTTTTTAGAAAAACAGCATGTTTCTTACATACAAGTTACTGACATATACAACCTTATGAGTTTAGTATATTTTCTGTCCAGATTTGTCTTTGTGTTCCTCTTTTTTTTTTTTAAGTTTGAATTTTTCTTTACAGTCAGAAGAAGAAGTTGTAGAAGGAGAGAAGGAAGTTGAGGCTATGAAGAAAAGTGCAGATTGGGTATCAGACTGGTCCAGTAGACCTGAAAACATTCCACCCAAGTGAGTTCTTGCATGCTTCCTGTCAGTGGACACGGTCGATCTGCACAGGTTTATATGCGGTAGACCTGGTAATGCCCAAAATAATTTCAGCAGATGCGTTTCTAACACCTACCTCTGAATTCTCTTTAGGGAGTTCCACTTCAGGCACCCTAAACGTTCTGTGTCTTTAAGCATGAGGAAAAGTGGAGCCATGAAGAAAGGGGGTATTTTCTCTGCAGAATTTCTGAAGGTGTTCATTCCATCTCTCTTCCTTTCTCATGTTTTGGCTTTGGGGCTAGGGTAAGTACTAATGAACTAAAGCTTTTTTTCCATTCATTTTATCCTCATACTTTATTTTCATATGTAAGAAATATATGTGAAAGCAGTTTGTATTGTTTTGCTTTTATTGTTTCGGTGCAAATGAGGTGAATTTAAGAATTATTAAAGTTAGTACATGAATGGTCTATAAATAAGCATTTTTAATAATAGTCCAGTTTTTTCTTTATTTGAAAATAAGATGTTCACATTCATCCCCTAAGCGATAATTTTTAAGTGGACTTTTCTGTGATTGATTTTTCTTTGTGGGCCTTGTTTAAAATTTAGCTGATCTTGAGTAATTTATAAAGTAAACTAATCTTTAACATGTAAATTTTGGGGTTGATGTGAATATTTTTTTTCCCATGGGAAAATAAACCATTACATCATAGTGTTGAGTGAAACTGGTAAATTGGTTGGTGCTGTTTTTTTCTCTCTTAATTTTGTAGCATTTTCATTTATTCTGCTAAAATTGACCTCATATTTACTGGTAATTCATTAATTTTCTAGGCACATCTTAAATTAATTGCTTTTTTCTTAGCTTGAACCATTTAGGAAATAGACTTCTGAAAGATTTTAGGAGTTAAACAATAGCTTTTAACTTTTTTCAAGACATATCTGTTATGCTCTGTAAGCATGCCTAGTGGGTCATTTTCGGTATATGATCTGCAAAAGATGGGTCATCCCATCTATTCCCTTTGAGGAGCTCAGCACGTCAGAGATTCCCTATCACGAAAACAGAAACATGCATGCAGCTTCCCGGCCCACCCCTTTTATCTCTGTTGGGTTTGTGGTCTGCTTTTGTGAGGGCCAGGACAGTAATCACAAACAGCAGTGTAGCAGAGGTTTGTGAGGAAGGGCAGTGTGTAAATGTCAGTGGAGGTGGTGTGGGTAGGGGTGGGAGTTACTGATTGCATGGCCGGTCATTTGCCCTCAGGAGGTTGGTTTTTTTACTTTGAAAGGTCTCTTTCATGAATCTTCAGACTGTTCTCTTGCTGTAAGTGTGACCCTTGCTATAGATGAATGTATAAAAAGAGTTTAAAAACTTGGTTGCTTTTATTGCACTGGGGGTGGAGCTAGTGAAGTATTTTCCTTAACTCCCCTTCTACTTATGCTGTTGAAGGGGCCAAATACTTGCTCGGCATGGAAAAGTAATATTAGGCGCCTAATCATTAAGAATTACTAGTAAGAGCTGTCTTTAAAGCACTGGCAGCTTTAAATATTTTTCTACACAGAGCACTAGAATAATTTGGCACATTACTGTATTTTAGTATCTGAAATACCAGTAGGACTTTTTGCCCACCGAACGGAACATCTCAAAGGAGGTTGGCTCTACTTTACTCTGTGGAGGGATCTGCTTTCTCTGGCTTTACTTTGTCTAATCACTGCCCCTGTGCTATCCAGTCCTGACTTAATGGGTAAACAGAATCATATAAAACCAGTTTGCTGGGGCTGGAGACTGGTTTTAAGAAAGTCAGTGGAATTTCAGGGTGTCAGGGAACTGTGCACATACACCTTTAGAGCCTTTTACAAGGATCGAAAAATTTAGTTTTTAAGTAGAGTTCAACCTGTGGACAGGCTGGTGCAGAACTGTTGAAACAGATGAAACATGATACACTCTGCTTCCTTTCAGCATCTATATTGGAAAACGACTGAGCACACCTTCGGCCAGCACCTACTGAGGGAAAGAAAAGCCCTGGAAATGCGTGTGACCTGTGAAGTGGTGTATTGTCACAGTAGTTTATTTGAATTTGAGACCATTGTAAGCATGACCCAACCTACCACCCTATTTTTACATATCCAATTCCAGTAACTCTCAAATCCAGTATTTTATTCAAACTCTGTTGAGGCATTTTACTAACCTTATTCCCTTTTTGGCCCGTAAGACACTTTAGAATTTCCTAACAGAGTTTACTGTTGTTTAGAAATTTGCAAGGGCTTCTTTTCCGTAAATGCCACCAGCAGATTATAATTTTGTCAACAATGCTGTTATCTCCAGTTAGTACACCAGACTTAGACCTGTATCATTCATGGTATAAATTTTACTCTTGCGACATAACTACCATCTTGCCCTTAAAATGAGATCAGGTTAGCAAATGATATAAAAAAAGCTTTGTTTGTTTGTTTTTTTAAGACAAAGGCAAACTTCTCTAAGCTTGAATTCATAGTTATTAAAAATAAAACAAAAACAAAAAAAAAAGCAAGACATAAGAAAAAAATATCCTGGGCAATAAAAAAAATTATTTTAAACCAGCTTTGGAGCTACTTTTTTGTCTAAGCCTCCTCACAGCGCCTTTTAATTTGTAGGAGGCAAGCTGTATAAATGATAGGTGTGAAGTAGGATAAGAACTAAAGTACATCAGCAGATTTTAATACTAGTATGTTGTAATGCTGTCTTTTCTATGGTGTAGAATCTTCTGATAAGGAACGTCTCAGGCCTAGAAATATATGAAATTGCTTTTGAGATTTTTGTGTGTGTGTTTGGTATTTTTACGTTTATTAGCTGCATGTGAATTTTTCATGACTTTGAATTTTTTTTATTTCTTCATTTTTTCTTTAAGAAGAGGCTTTTCCAATTTGTGGTGTTAATACAGGCTTCTTGTTTTAGGAAGCATCACTTATACTCTGAAGCCTTTAAACTCTGAAGATAATTGTTTCAGAGTTATTCCAAGCACTTGTGCAACTTTGAAAAACAGACTCGGGTGGTGGGAACAGTTGACAAGGTTCTGAAAAGATGCCATTTGTTACCTTCCAATCTCTCAGTTATTGATGTTTACTCTGCAGTCTTCCCAAGGTGATTCCTGTGATCCTGCAGGAACTGCTGATTTTCTTATGTAGCTATCTTTTCAGTTATATTAAACTCTTGAAATTCCAGAATACTCAACAAATTCCTTCAATTATATACTTCTTTGTTTATTTCTCAAACGTGAAGCTTTAGGACCAAATTGTTAGAAAGCAATCAGGATTACCAGTTATCTCAAGTCGATTTTATTGGCTTTCAGAACTCATGGCATGACTCCGAAGGATACTACTATATGTTTTATATATAAATAATTACTGTTTATGATATAGACATTGCTATTGAATATTTAGGAAAGCATTGTTAATTTTAAAACTAGCAATCTATAAAGTGCATCAGGTTGACTTGAATAAAAACACAACCAAGTTTGCCAGTTTGCAGAAACTGTTAAACTCTTCTCTCTGACATCAAGGTTTGTAAAATTGATGTGTTATAGTGGAAAAAAACATACAGATTAAACAACAAAAAAATTTCTATCTTTTTTCAAGAATATAACTGGCTATCTTTAAGAAAGATGATATATCTAAAGTAGTTTTCTGAGGTTTATTTTTCTTTCTAGCATTTGACGTCTAGATGATTTTGGATATCTTTTTATTATACCTTGTTTCTGTCTTACTCTTGAAACTGGTAACACTTGATTTGCCTTCTATACCTATTTATTTCAAGTGTTCATATATGAATTTCTTTAGGGAGAAAGTAAACCTGATGGCCCACTGATTTAGAAAATCCTGAAAAAATTGGAAAGGCTAGTGAAGTTACGAGAACTAAATAGCTAAACTGCTCCAGTATACAATTTGTATTACAGTTGGTATCATGTGAGGGAAAAGTAAAATTTCACTTTAAATAAAAGCAGCTTTTTACAAGCAGCACATTGCACTCTTTCCAAATTCAGTAGCAATTCTATCAGTAGTTGTACAATTGAACTTGGGTATATTTCTTTCTTTCAACATTGAAAATAAGTTTAGTTTTTCCCTTAAAGTGTCTGTAAAATTATGGAATATTACTTAAAACACGAATATATCATCACAGTAGAACTTACTGTACGATGAGATCACACAGTATTTATTGATAGCCCTAACATATGGGTTGGATGTTTTTGTTCCTGCTTAGCTTTGCGTTGAACAGAAACAGATTGTATGATTGGAAAGGAGAATTCGACAATTAACAGTTGAAATTTTAAGACTAATGTTTAAAAAGCTTTACACCTGTTTACAATTTGGGGACAAAAAGGTAGGCTTCATGTTTCATATGTTTCATGAAAACTAGCTTAATATATTTGTAAATAGAATCAAAAGCAAAACTGCACAAACTTGCACAGTGAAAAGTGCAACAAGTTCCCTTGATTGCAGTAAAAATATTTACTATTCTAAAAAATGAAAATCCAAGACTCAGCCAATCAGATGAATTTTTAATTGATCTAGTTGTGGAAATTATTGGAATTAACTGAGCCAAAGTGATTATGCATTCTCCATCTATTTAGTTAGCACTTTGTATCATTATATACAGTTTACAATACATGTATAACTTGTAGCTATAAACATTTGTGCCATTAAAGCTCTCACAAAACTTTTTCTGTCAGTATATCATTCTTATGTCACGCGTGTTGGAGTTTCGTGGCAGCGAGGTCTCCCCTGCCCGCACAGAGCTTCCCCCGTCGGTGCCAGACTGCCTGACTGCACCCGAGAGCAAACGGGCTCCTCGCTGCCCAGCTCCCTCGTCCTTGGGGAGCCGGTCACCACTCAGAGTGGTTATTTATAAGTGCTGTAGTAGCAGTGCGTGTGAAGTATTTTGGGACTGTAGCATTCAGCATTTGTTCTCCCAGATAGTGGCAGGATGCTACAGAGGAGACGATAACAGGGAAAGACAAGCATGTGTTCAGCAAGGGCAGGAGGGACGCGGGGGCTTGCCCAGTAAGGGGAACGGCGGCTGCTGACACCTGTGAAAAGATAGCGTGGAAACAGCAGGAGGTCAGTGTGGCTAGAAGACAGGGTGTATAGGGAGGAAGCTGAAAATGCAGGTTAGCGAACCAGACTGAAATTTACCTGCCCTTCCAAGGGTAGTGCTTAATTGTGAAGTCAGCGGGGTACCTTTGGGGGTTTACTTTTTTAAACAAGGAAATGATTTAGACTTATGTTTTCGATAGTCATACCATCCAGTGAAGAAAGAGTCGCAGAGGCAAGGAGACCAGTCAGTTCTCCAGGTCAGGGATGAGGGCCAGCCCGGGCGGTAGCCTGGGGACGGCAGGGCGGGCCAGGGTACAGGTGAGGGCTGAAGCTGAAGCAGACCGGTGAGGAGGTGGCTAGAGGGGAGGAAGGCCGCGTGCGCCTGCCCGTGTGCATGGCCCGAGTACATGTATGGATGCCGTTAATTGAGGACAGGAGAGGAAAGGTGGTTTCAGTTTTGAGTGCACTGAATATTAAGTGTCAGGGGACGTCTGATTGAACAGAACCAGTAGACACTTACATAGAGCTAGAATTCAGGAGAAAGGCCTGGAGTGGAACGAAAACACTCAGACACACGTGCTTTATATGTTATATGATGTTTAAACATTGACCACCAGGAACGAAGAAAGAAGTTGTTAAAATAACAGTGAAATAAAAACAAGTACCAGTGAAGTGCAGCATTAGAAGACTGAGCAGAAGAGAAGCTCAAGGAGGTGAATGATCCAATTAGCATCCTTAGAACCACCCCCCAGATAGGAGGAGGTGACCAACCCTGTCACATGTAGTGGCTAAGTAAGATGAATTGGAGAGAACCTTGAATGTGGCAATCGGATCAGCGCTGTCTTCGCAAGAGCATTTTCTGTAGGAGTAGAGGAGAGATCCCGGATAAGAGTGCGTTGGGTCAGAGTGAACAGCAAGAAAATACTGGCTTTTCCGAGTAAACGTGGTGATGAACACAAGGGGGAAGTTCCTGAAGAGGAGAGGATTGTTTGCTTAGGTCTTGGTAGAGAGACAGGAGCAAGTTCATAGGCAAAGGAGAGGGAGCAAAGGGAAATGCTGGAGACACAGAGCAGAGGAGGAAGGGCACAGTGGGACACGCCCTGCCGCTCCTGGAGCCCGTGGGGGGACTGCAGTGAGGACTCGGATGGGAGGAGAACCTTGGAAAGGGAGAGTTCCCAACCCCAACCGTCCATGCCAGGCAATGCAGACGTGGGTGAGAAGGGGTGGAGAGAGATGTGCTTGGAGTGGTAAGTTGAGGAAATCCACACCTGGTGGCTCTGTTCTCCACCAGGACTGTCTGACGAGGAGGATGGTGGTAGACACTGTAGCAAGATGGGGCTGTTTTCCATCAAGGAGGCCAGAACCAAAGCTGAAATCCTCGAATGGCTCCTGTCTTCATCCTCCAGCCAGACCAAACACCTCGGTCAGGTGGACGGGGCGGGAAGCGCCAGCCTGGCTCTGCCACCTCGCAGCCTGGTCCACGTGACGCTTTTGAGCTTCGCTTGCTTTTAAAGCCAAGGGGCTGGATGAGGTGCTGTCTGAGGACCTTTGAATTCTGTATTTGCTGTTAGCAAATTCTGGGTCAGGCTAAAAAGCAGGACTGGGACTGTGCACTATGGACATCTGTGAATAGTACTTCACATTCAGTAGTGGATCAAGAATGTGTATGTTTATTTTAAATGTCTGCTTTATGCCTTTTGGTAAATGGACCAAGATGATGGACCAGAATGCAGAGAAAAATCTAGATTCTGGGTTTAGGTGAGCTGAGATTCCAAATCTCGAATGCTTAATCTTCAGTAAGCCAGTGGGCCCCATTCATGTTTTCTTTCTTTCTTTCTTTCTTTCTTTTTTTTTTTTTTAAAGAGACGAGGTATTGCTCTGTCACCCAGGCTGTTCTTGTACTCCTGGCCTCAAGGGATCCTCCTTTCTCAGCCTCCCAAAGAGGCCCCATTCTTGATGTTTTAACTTTTCCGTATTAATATTTTAGCCCTTGAGTGATTCATTGTACCTCTACTCCATGAAAGGTATGCAGTTCAAGGTATTAACTACGTTTGTAGACTAATTGTAAAATTGAGTGAAGGTTTTTTTGGAGAGGGGGGAAAAAAAGATTTGTTAAGATTACCACATCCTTTAATTCACTATTGTTTCTTGCCTAGAATGATAAAAATATAAAGGTCGTGAAATTAGCCAGTTTATAAATTCAAATCAAGGGAAAAACAATTTTGCCAAAGGCCTCATTTCCCCAGTTGAGAAAACAGAGCTCTTCGGAAGTTGCTGGACACTAACAAGTCCTGTAAATAACTGAAATAATATTCAAAGGGTTTTGGGTGATGGTTAAGCCTCCAGTCAATTCTTAGTCTTTGAAATGCAAATTGGAGGTTTGCCCAAAGCAGAACAGGATTGGAAAGGGGAGGGTGTGAGGGAAGACATCAGGAATTGTTTGTTTGAAACATCATGCCAAGTTATTCGGTTACTGCTTAGTAAAAGATACACCTCCTCTGCGGCTTACATCAGTCTTCGAAATGCTTTGCGAAAACCAAAAAGCCCTTTATCTCCTCCGCCTCGATGGGTTTTACCTCCACTCCACTTACTCAATGTCCTGTCCTCTGCTCCGCCTCCCCGTATGAGTAAGGAGAAATTGTAGACATGGTTAGTAAGGAAACAGTTTGAAAAAGAGCTCGGAGAGTGATTGACGCCCAGCCAAGGTGCGGCTCACTGGTCCTCAGGTACGTGGGAATGAGGCCCAGGACTGCGGTCAGTGCACATCAGCCCAGATCTGAACTCCAGACCCCCACCGCCAGCGACCCATCGGACCTCCCTGCACACATCCACGTCCTGAACTTGCCCCGCCTCTCACTCCCTCTTCCCTCCCAGGTGCCCCTCCCATGTTGTCTGTCTGTGAATAGAGCAGGGGGCCCTTCAGTTGCCCAGATCGGAACCTGGCCGGTTGCTCTTCTCCTTCACTCATACATGCGGCTGGTTGCCGATGCCTGTTAATCCCACCTTCAAAACACCACTCAGAGTCACCCCGCTCCCACCCACTGCCGTAATTCAGGCCCCCGCCCCTTTGTAGGATCTCTCTGAGCTGTACTTTACTCTCAGCAGCTGCAGTAATTGTCCTAAAATGCAAATCTGATCCTATCACTGTCTCACTTAAAATCCTTAAATGGGTCCCTCTTGTCTTGGGGATAAAGTTCAAGTTCCCCAAAGTGGCTGCCAGGCCCGCCCATCTCCAGCCTCAGCCCTCCCCATACTCCTGCCCGCTGAGGTCAGACTGAAAATATCTTCATGCTCCGTGATGCTCGGCCACTATAGATGCTGTCTCCCTGCCAGGGACAGCCCTCGCCCCTTCATTTCTCAGGGTTCAGCTCAGAGGTCACGTCCTCTGAGAAAGCTTCCCTGACATCCCTCACAGCGCACCCCCACCAGGGCTGGATTCCTGCCTCTCCTGGGACCTCCCAGGAACACCTGGCGTCAGTCACGCTGAACCTTCATAGCCCGAGCCCCTCTAGGTAAGTGCCATATCTTGCCCTCCATATCCCAGAATTGAGTGCTTCTCACATAATGCATGCTAAAAATATTTATTGAAAATTATCGAATTTTATTTTCAACATCAAAATACTTTTTTCAAGAAGTTTTACTGGATTAACCTGAAGTGGAATAGCTAGATATTTTGAGATAACCTAGGAATCAGGAATGATTGAGCTCTAAGGCAAGTTGCATACGATGGCGCCAAATTTGTGAAAATTTTCACTTTTGAGAGAGAAGAGGAAAATGTTTAAGAAACAATTAAGGAAAAGAATAGAACTCATGGAAACCTGAACTCTCCTGAAGTCACCTGGGTCAAAACTGATTATTTAAAATTCTGCTTAGATCCAGAATCTTTTCTTTCTATCCTAGCTAGGTGTGTTGTTTACAAAGAGTAGTCCCATCTGCTATTAAATTTTGTGTTAGAATTGTCACAAGCAAAACAGTGCCAGGTGGTCATTTTACTTTAATGATGGGATTGGAGATAAGATTGAGTATCCCTAACACAAAAATCTGAAATGGTCCAAGATCTTAAACTTTTTTTTTCGGAGACAGTCTCGCTCTGTTGCCAGGCTAGAGTGCAGTGGCATCATCATAGCTCACTGCAACCTCAAACTCCTGGGCTCAAGCGATCCTCCCACCTCAGCCTCCCAAGTGGCTGGGACTACACACAGGCTTGTGCCATGACACCCGGCTAGGCCAATTTTTTTTTTTTTTTTTTTTTGTAGAGGGAGAGTCTTGCTATGTTGCCTGGCTGGTCTCGAACTCCTGGCCTCAAGCGATCCTTCGGCCCTGTCTTCCCGAAGTGCTAGGATTACAGGCATGAGCCACCACACCCGGCCCATACTCAACTGATGTTGATCTCTGGTCTGACTTTAAACATGGGACTGTGATTAATTTTAGCCATATGACATCGTCTGCGGTCTGGGGTTGCCTCAGATGACCTGAAATGAGATGGCTGGACATGGGAGGTGTTTAAACTAAAATTCAGCCTACAGGGAAAGGCATGCAGAGCCTGAAGGTTTTTGTTTATCAGTGTTCCCAGTAAGTTATCTCCACTGCCTGTCCAGAAAATCTGTTGAGAACTTTCTTTTTGCTGAGTATCAAAGGTAGCTATTAGAGTAACAGTCCTAATAGATAGTTTTCCAGATGGAGGACCCAGGGCTCAGCAGTGTTAAATAATTTGCCCCTACCACACTATTAATAAATTACAGAGTTGGGATGCCAATTGAAAGCAAAAGCACTTTCTAGGCACCAGTCTGTCTTTTTTAAATCAAGCATCTGGGATTTTTTCATTTTTCCAAAACAATTCATTAGTATCAATTTATATCCTGAAAATCACAGCTTCCAACCAAAACATTAACTACTGCAGTAATTAATAGTCTTGTAAATACTTGTCAGCAGTTCTAATGGCAAACCCGGGAAATAACAGCACTGGACTGAACGCCAGGCAGTGTTGTCAGCGTGGCATATTTCGATCTATGTATATTTGGCAACACTCATATTCCTTGTGTAAAGATAGATTTCGAGCTTCGAGCTATCCATTTGGGCATTACCAGATTCAGTGTTAGGAATAAATCTGAACGAGAAAGATCCATATGCATTTCAGCCATTTCTGAAAGTTAATTTTCATATCATCTGTGCTTTTTTAAGTGCTATAATGTTCCTGCCAAAGAATCCATATTTGGGGGGCTGTAAGTCAGAGTGAGAAGAGCCTGAAAAAAACTGTCAGTATCGCTGGTTTCTTCAACAGTGCTGTGTGGGCCGTGTGAGTTAATAAACAAACCACTGTTTCAAGTGCTGAGGAGAGCGGAGAGGAAGGAACACTGAGGGAGCCCTTACCCCGGGCCAGGCCTTGCATTTAGAGCTCTTACCTTCTCTAATCCTTGCAACACCCATTTGAGGTTTTGTGGAAGAGAAAAATTAAAATGAACCAGGTCTCTGCCCTGCATTCTTTCTCACAGAGCAGCTTTCGAATTCCTCTGGGTTTGTGTCTATAGCCCGGTACCCTCACCTCAAGGGGCACTGTCTTTCATTCATGCACTCTCCCTGGTTGCTGGATCAACTTTTTGTTCTTTGGTGGATGTGATTTGTTTTCTTTTTCTAGTGGGGAAAGAAATCATGTATTAATGCAGGGAGCACAGTTTTAAGGAAATTTCCAGTATCGATGAATAGTGTTTTCCCAACTTTGGTTTCACGTTTGTAATTTTTGTCATTTAAATGAAAGATGGATGTTTTAAAAATTAGTTCTGTGTAAGAATAAGGGATCTTCTTCAGTCCATAGAAGCACATATGACTTCGTTCCATGCATTGTTTTAGCCAGCAAATATTCGCTGTGTACGTACTGCATGTCGGGGGCTCTGATGGGACACCACATTTCTAGCTGTTGTATTAGTCAGCTCTGACCAGTGGATTTTGGTATGGTCTCACGCTGATGTACGTAAGAGTCTGTGAAAAACTTTATTACGAGCTGACAGAATGAGGTCTGTAGAGCCACTCCACGGAAGGATGGAGACCGCCAGACATCAGGCCCCACGCCTCTCCCAGGACCTCACTCTGCGGCCCCAGCTGCTGCTGCTCCCAAAGCTGCTTCTGTCCTGGGAGCCCACCCTGGAGCACTCCCTTCCTCCTCCCGCCGGGTGCAGAGAAGTGAGTTTCCCAACCCTTTCCTCGTGTGTTACCAGTTCTTGAGCCAAAATTCCCTATGGATGTGTCTGACTCGGGATTTGCTAATGTCCTGCCTGCAGGAGAGGCTTGGAACATGAGTGGGGATGGGATGGCCTTTCTCCTTCCTGCCGCCACCTCCGAGATTCATCAAGTGATTCTTCTGGCGTAGAAAGAAGTTCACATGCGTAGTGGCCAAAAGGAAAGGTAAGTGTCACCTATGTATGACTGGACCAAACAGGCATGGAACTTTCAGTCTAGCAGGGAAAGTAAACAGATAAATAATCTCACGCATATTAGGGTAAGTGTTAAGGAGAGTTAAAGAAAACTCTGAGAACCTGTAACATTGGGGACTTAAGTGAATATGAGGACCCAGAGGAAGTGGCCTTTAAACCAAGCCCTGAAAGCTGAGACGCCTGCAGCTGCCAGGGAGAAGGGTGGAGAAAAACATTCCGAGCGAAGGGAACAGTATATGCTCTTGAGGTAAAAAACAACATGTGTGAGAAACTGAAAGATGCCGAGAGTGATGACATTTTGAGTGATGACGTTTTGAGCGTTGGGGAGAAACTGGAGAGACAGCAAAGGGATTAGGCAGAGCCTTGAAGGCCATGCCAGTGAGTATGGCCATTATTCCAAGAATTTGGGGAAGTCATCGAAGAGTGTTAAATGGGAAAACAATTGACATAGATGAGCATTATTAAAAGAACACTCTTTTGAACTTAGAGAATGAACTTGAGAAGGACAAGAGTGGATGTGAGGTGGCCAGTTAGGAGGAAGAGATTATAGTGGCTTACAGCTAAATGTATGGTGGAGATGGAAAAAAATCCAGATGAATTTGAGAAATACGCAGGATGTGAAATCAGTAAGATCGAGTGAGGGGTGGGGTATGTCACCCAGAAGGGCCAAGTTTACTCCTAGTTGCTTCTGGGTGATGGTTGCATTTCTTGAGGGACATAGGTCCGGTGGTCCAGAGTGACATTGGGATCAGCTTGTCGGGTGACCAAGTAGAAGTGCGGAACAGATGGTGGGACACAGGGTCTGGAACTCGGAAGGGAGCTGGCTGAGATGGACACTTCGGACTCATCAGCACTCGGTGGCAGGCAAAGCCACACGATGGATGACGTGACCCCAGGGAGAGGGCAGGAGAGGAAAGGAGGTCTAGGAAGAGCCCCAGGGGACTTGGCAATGAAGGATTGGCACAGAGGAGAAGCTGAGAGGAAAACCAGGCCATGGAAACTGAGAGAAGAGCGTTTTTCAAGAGTCGTGATGCCAAATGTCCTAAGATCAGTGTCACTGGGGGACCACGTAGCATTAGTTGGTTTCATTGATCTCAGCCACAGGCCTTTCTGAAGCTTGCTGGGGACGGGAGCCAGGCTAGAGTGAGAGTGGGAAGAGGGGAAGCCACGGAAAAGAGCAGCCCTTTCTGGAAAATCTGGCCCTGAAGGAGAAATAGGACGATAAGCGGAGGGGATGGAGCCTGAGGGTTTGTTATTTTAAGATGGAACAGATTTGAGCATATTTGAATACTTGTGAGGAGGCTGTGCGCTAGGGTTCTCTGGAGAACAGAACCAATAGGATTTGCATAGACATAGAGAGAAATTTGTTACAAAGGATTGGCTCATGTGATTACGGAGAACAGCAAGTCAGAAATCTGCAGGAGACCCAGGAAAGAACCGAAAGCAGTGTCTGCTGGCAGGATGCCCTCTTGCTCTGGGGACCTCAGTTCTTTTGTTCTCTTGAGGCCTTCAGCTGATTGGCTGAGGAGTGCCACTCATATTATGGCGGGCACCCTGCTGTACTCAGAGTCCACCAATCTACATATGATGCTCATCCAAAAACACCTTCACCGAAACACCGAGCATAATGTTTGACCAAATACTGGCACCGGCGCCCAGCCACGTTGACACATGAATTCACCAGCACAGGGAGATGCTGAAGATAAAGAGGAGGGGACAGGGTTTTGTTTGGTTTTTGACACATTAAGTCCTGTGACACAGGGAAGCATGAAGCCTCCACAAGCTCCCTCTGGTACCCTCAGCTCCAAAGCCCCTGATGGCTCCGTGAGGCAAATGAACAGTGTTGTGCTTGCTTTCGGTGCCATTGAAACCAATAAATAGGGCTCGTAAAGTGATTTTTAAAGGCATATTTGCAAATACGTCCAACACTTGGAATTACGATCATGCCCGGTATGTGAGTTTGATAACACTAAGCCAAGGGAGCTAAGCTGTTCTTTGTAATCAGGGAGAGGAATTTGAGGTTGGGTGTCAGGTCAGGGTTCCCAGTGACAAGGAAGGAGACAGGAAGAGGAAAAAGAGCAGCAGATGCTGTCTAGCTGAGAAGGGCTTGGGAACGTAAATCTCTCCTCTTTATCCCAAACAGAATCTCCCATCCCAGAGACAGAGCGGATTATTTGGGGTGTGCTCAGAGAGACGTTGAATTTCACAACTGGGTCAAAACTGTAACTCGGAGACAGCACATGAGAAACCTATGCTCATTATTTTCTCCATTTTTAAAAATTTAGATATAATCATCTATACATAAAGTAAAACTTTCTCTGTGTAGCAGACAGTTCTGTGAGTGTCAGCACATATGTGTAGTCGCATACCCACCACCACGATCCAGATACGGAACAGTTCCCTCGCCCCCCAAAATTCCCACATCCTCATTTTACAAAACAAAATACTGATTGGAGAACTGGAAGCAACCTCAATCAGTGGTAGTTTTGGATGCTTATAGCAGTCACCTGACAAAATTGTTAAAAAAAAGAAAGGATGGAGCAGACAAACTTAATATATACTTACTAATTATACCTGGGGCGTGGTGTCGGAATTGCAAGTGTTGCATCTACGTAGTTGTAAATATTCCTTTATTATTTATTTTTATTTTTTAGAAACAGTCTCACTCTGTCACCTAGGCTGGAATGCAGTGGCACAATCACAGCTCACTGTAACCTCTAACTCCTGGGCTCCAGCGATCCTCCTGCCTCAGCCTCCCGAGTAGCTGGGGCTACAGGCATGCGCCACCACACCTGGCTAATTTTTTTTATTTTTGTAGAGACGGGGTCTCGCTCTTGCTCAGGCTGGTCTCGAACTCCTGACCTCAGGCGATCCTCAAAGGACCAGCCTCTGCCACCTCATGGACAGTCCACCCTAGTTGCCCCTGACTTGTTGGTGACTGTTGCAGTCCTGTAAGTTCTCTGGGTCTCAGTCTCTTCCTAGCGGGCATTAAAAGCAATATGCCTGACAAGAGCTGGAGCCGGCATGTATCAAACACGTCACCGCGAGCAGCGGCTGGAATAAATAAAGTGAAACGGGAGGGGCGGGGCTGGATCTCGACAAAGGCGGCTGTGCAGGTGGCTGACTTCACACTGCAGACGCTGCTGGGCTGGGGTGGTTGTCTCTATGTTAACGTACAGAGAAAATTCACTCCGCACGGTAGACGAGCTGAAGAGATACTATGCACACGAGGAACTGTTCTTTAATCAAGCAAATGAAAATGTCAGTGTTTTCTGGAAACTATACACAAAGGAACCCTACAATGAAGTTATATGTAATTTTGTAATGTAAATAATTAATCCGATGGCTAAGTACATATTTTCATAGTTATCTCCATCTCTCCCTCTCTCCTCTCTTTCTCTTCCACCCTTTCTCATTCTTTTTCTTTCCAATCCCCTTTCAAAAAGGACTTGATATGCCATAGCGAAGATGAGTATAAGATTAAAAGATAAATTGGAAAGCAAGGTAAGGAAGTAAAGAAGAAAAACATGTAAAGTCAGAGCAAATAATTATTAATTCCCCAAATGCAAGCTTTATGAAGATATACTTTTTGTCAAAGGAAGGATAAAAAATAATTGGTCTGAGCATCCCAGTGTCCAATGCAAAGGGGCAAACATAATCCAGTACATCTTTCATACCGTCCAAAAATCCAAAAAGCAAGCCATAGTTCTGATGAACGATGCCTGAGAGATTTTTTTTCTCGAGAGGTGTTAAAGGACACCGTGTCCTATAAACACGATATCCCTAAAATAAATGTAACGCTGAATTTTAAAACAATGGCGGCAACAAACCATAGCCTGGCTAGTGCAGAAAATAGAATCTTTTGCCTAAGATATTGCTGATCCCATCCTGTCCTTGTGAGTTCTAGATCTTGTATGATCTTCAGAACTGATGCATAAAGAACAAAGGAAAAAGGGGTTCGTCAAACATTGGGAGCCCCATGCTTAACCTCAAAAATCCTAAGGAGAATATTTGATGGCTTACATTTGCTCACCAAAAAAAATTAAACTTGTGTATGAAAAATACCATAAACAAAGCTTAATGATAAACTGGGAAAAGTTTTTCCAACACATGTGACAAAGAGAAAAAAATGGCTCTTCCTATAAGACACCCTCCCTGATTCCAATCTGTGTGGAAGTGGTTTCCGCGTTGGGACGCAGGGAAGACCGATCCCAGAAAGGTCTCTACAGAAGATACTCTATTACAGTTTTTGGATCCTATAAAATATTTGCGAAAGCCTTTTTCTCAGAATCAGCCTCATCTAGGGACAGCACTCAACTTCCAGCGTGTTGGGACGCCGGGAAGCCCATAGCATGTCCGTGTTCAAGCAGACACGGGACCTCGGCCTTAATTCCTGACGCTCTGGGACCCCAGCCGTCACAGCTATGAGGTTGGGGCTGCCTGGGCAGGTCCTTAACACCCTGTGTGGGCAACCTCAGCCCAGTGTAGGTTTTGGCTTCCCGTTTTGACTTTATTTAGATAATACCATTAAAATGTATTGTCTCCTGAGACTTCCCGAGGGCGCCTCACAGGACTTGGACCTCACCATGTCTAAGGCGGAACTCAGCACTTCTCCTCGAAGCCCTCGTGCTGTCCCTTACCTGCCCCGGGAGGAACTACCACCACTGGCCTGCTCAGGCCCGAGGCTCCCTCCTTGTCCCTTCGCCACCCAGCCTGTGGACTCTGACTCTGCAATTTTTCCAGTGCCCGTCTGCTTTCCTCCCTCGCTCCTGCTCTTCCCCTGGTTTGGTCCTTGAACTCCCTGCCCTGGTTACGTAGCAGCCTCCTGACGGGCCTTCCTGCCTCCGGTTACCACCCTCGCGAGGACTCTGCACGCGGCAGGCAGCGTGATCTTTCTGCAGGGCAAACCGATCGTATCACCTGCATCCCTTCAGGGGCTCGCTGCTGCCATTTGTCGGGAGGGCGGGGGAAGAAACAAGTACATAAACGGATGTCTCAATACCTCGTTTAACAAAGGTCATTCCAGACAATAAATACAGTCAAGAAAAGAAAACAGCGTGATGCCGTAGATGCGAAGGTAGATGTCAACATAGCTGGGGTTTGGGGAGGTCGAGATGACATTAGTGCGGACCTTGCCCTAAGGAGGACAGTGTGGTCGGGCGCCTCCCTGCCTCCTCCCCGCCTCTTCGAAGGCGCTGTGCTCTCAGGCTTCCGGCCGTCACACAGCCCGTTCTTTCTGCCTCGCCGCCTCGTCTGTCCCTCTTCACTTGACTAAGAAGTACCCTCCAGGTCACCTCTTGAAGGAAGCCTGCCCACCTGTGGCACACCGAACCCTAAAGAACTTCATGCCAAGTTGCTTTGCAGGTGTGTCCCACATCTACACTCCCACACGTGGCTATTGTCCCTTCTCAATCTCGGCCATTCGGTTAGACAAGTGATCGTATCTCATCATTGTCTTACGGTGAGTTTTCTGCTGGGCGTGGTGGCGCATGCCTGTGGTCCCAGCTACTCGGGAGGCTGAGGCAGGAGGATGCTTGAGCCCAGGACTTGGAGGCTGCAGGGAGCTATGATCGTGCCACTGCACACCAGCCTGGGTGACAGAGTGAGACCCTGTCTCTTAAAGAAAAAGTGTGTGTTTTCTTTGATTCTAGTGTTGTGGTATATACATATATATAAAAGGAGGGGCACAGTAATAGTACCTGTTTATGGTGAGGATGAACTGAGCTAACACGTGTCAAGAGCGTGGAGCAGCGCCCAGGAGTTGCGAGTGCTCGGCGAATGTCAGTTATTATTTCCTAAACGCGTTCACGTTGACGAGACGCATGCTTATCTATGGACACTGTTCTCAGAAGGCCACCACCCGGGCCGTCCCACACAGCCCCCATGTGACCCTCCGACAGCCACCACAGTTACTTCTCAAGTGTCTCTCCTCCCCAGGAAAATAGGCAGAATTGGTTAACTTGGTTGTAAGAGTTCTTAACCTTGGTTACAAATTAATTAAGTTTTGTGGACAAAAAACTTGAGCAAAGAGTCAGCTTAAAGTACTTAGAAGTGCCTCAGCCGCTCGTGGATTGTACGGTCTGAGGACAGCTGGGCGATCTGGGTCCCCATCAGGGAACAGACCCCAGCCAGCCTCGAGAGGCCGGAGGTGCTTGAGCAGCGCTCGGGCTGGGTGACGGTGCAAGGCATGCCGGGCCCGGGCAGCTGCCCTCCTCCTGCTCCCTGATCCCCGGGTGTGACACCCTGCATCAGCCTAGACAGTGACCCACCGATCTCCGAATGCCCAGCCCTGTGTCGGGGTCTGGCAATGAGTATAACAGCTGACCAGTGAATGCTGCGTCTCTTCCATTAATTCTGCAGGACTGTCCGCTGCCAAGTAAGAGCTATATCTGAGGCCCCTGCTCTGTGCTTGGCACCTGCTCACGTATCTTACATGTACTGGCCCCTGACAGACGTCCAGCTCCTAAGCCCTGGGACCTGTGGGCATGTGACCTTCCATGGTGATTAAACTAAGCATCTGGAGGTGGAGAGATGACCCTGGATCACGCGGGTGAGCCCGTGTCATCACAAGGGTCCTTACCAGGAGCAGAAGGAGCGTGAGAATGAGAGGAGGGGACGAGCCAGTGGAAACGGAGGTTGGAGAGACGTGGGGCTGCGAGCCAAGGAATGCAGGCGGCGTCTCCAAGCTGGGCGAGGCAGGGAACAGGTTCTTCCCAGGGGACCATTTCAGACTTGCGAACTCTGGAACTGCAAGGTAATAGATTTTTGTGGTTTTAAGCCACGAAGTGTATGGTGAAATTTGTCACGGCAGCCATAGGATGCCAATATACACATTCTGTCATTCAAACCCCACACCGCTGCTGAGAG
>RJWJ010025901.1:0-23449 GCA_004363605.1 Indri indri | reverse complement strand
GCGAGAGTGAGCGGGAGCAGAAGGTGGCAGATGAAGGAGCGGAGCCTGTAGCTGGCTCTTGCTGACGGCCAAGGGGACCAGTGTGAAGAGAAAATGCACCTGCCGACACTCTTCCTCCTCCTCTTCTGGCTCTCAGGTGAGCGGGCCTGCGCTGTCTCGGGGAAAGCTCAGCCAGCAGGAGGAAGTGGCGGCAGAGGGAGGAGGCACGAACCTTGTGTGTTTCAGCCACGCGCGCACACCCTCACCCAGTGTCTCAGCACCTGTGGTTGCTGGGGCAGGAATAGTGAGCGTGGCCTTTATGATAAACCCAGCACAAAGCATGACTCCTAGCCACCCCCAGGGGCTGATGACATAAAATGGACAGACTGCTGGGTCCCCACACTCCCCGACACACCTGGCCAGGGAAAAGCAGAAGAGCCCGGGTTGCTCAGGAGAGCAGGTGGATACCCGATCCTGGACAGGACTGTCACCTTCGTGAATGAGCTGTGAGCAGAAAGGCTTCGGGGTAGAAGTGAGGGTGGAGGGGCTCTGAAGGAAGGAGAGAGCAGGTTTGCCAGGCAGGGAGGGATAGGCGATTCTAGACATTTGGGGCAGGAGGGAAGGGTAAAAGTTGTGGAGGGACTGAGATGGGGCAGAGACCCACATCTGAGGGCTAAAGAAACCTTAAATTGGTGGATACCATTTTGATGAAAAACAAAGGGGATTTTCCTGACTCTCAAACATTGGAGACTCCAGGACTCAGCCAGGGCTGCTCCTCTATCTGGAGTCCCTCCCTTGTTGACCTCATCTGCTCTCTTGCCTTGAAAGACCACCTCTGTGCAGGTGACCTGCAGTTTAGCATCCCCAGCCTAGACACGGCTCCCAGGACTCCGGAATCTCACATCCAGCTGCCTACTCAGCATCTGTGCTCGGATGTTGACATTTCAAACGGGACCTGGCCAAGTCTCCCCCCTTGAATCCCTTGCCCCCGAGTCTTCCCCATATTTGTGTTTGGCAGCTCCGTCTTTCTAGTGCCCAGCAAAATCTGGGGCATCCATCTCTTTCTGTCATACCACGTGCTGATCCTTGGAAAATGTGAGCCAGATCATGCCTCTCCTCTGGTCAAACCTTCCAGCGACCTCCCAGCCTACTCAGTGTGGAAATGCAAAGTCCTCACAGAGGGTACAGGGTGCTCACAATCTCGTTCCCCTGCCGTGTCACCTCCTGGTATCTTCTTCTACCCTTCTGCTCCCGGCTCAAAATACTCCAGCCAGGCCAGGCGGATCCTAGTGCAATCCTAGCACTCTGGGAGGCCGAGGCGGGCGGATTGTTTGAGCTCAGGAGTTCGAGACCAGCCTGAGCAAGAGCGAGACCCCATCTCTACTAAAAAAAATAGAAAGAAATTATCTGGACAACTAAAAATATATAGAAAAAATTAGTCGGGCATGGTGGCGCATGCCTGTAGTCCCAGCTACTCCGGAGGCTGAGGCAGTAGGATCGCTTGAGCCCAGGAGTTTGAGGTTGCTGTGAGCTAGGCTAACGCGACGGCACTCACTCTAGCCCGGGCAACAGAGTGAGACTCTGTCTCAAAAAAAAACCAAAAAACTCCAGCCACACTGGTCTCTTAGATGTTCTTTGAACGAGCTAGGTACACTGTGGCCTCAGAGCCTTTGCACTTGCTGTTCTTTCTGCCCAGAATGTTCTTCCCTAGAGAGCCACAATCTCCAGTCCCTCACGTCCTCCATGTCTTTGCTTCTCATTGAGGCCTTCATTGGTGACCCTGATTAAAATCGCAATTCCCTTGCATTATTTTTCTTCATTGTTTGTCTCTTCCCTTCCTCTATTTTGATAGACTGTAAGCTTCAAGAGGGCAAGGATTTTTGTGCTTATAACCGTACTAGGTACTCATTAGACAAATAATAAGTATTCATTGAATAAGTGAATATGTCCAATAGACAGGGAATAATATGATTGCCATAATGTTCCTTCCCCAATCTTTCTCTTTCTACTTTCATAAAATTGAACAGTTAAAACTCTTAAAATTGATTGGAGAGGACATACATTGCTGATGGGAGTGTACAAGGGTGCAGCCACTTGCGAAACAATTTGGCGGTTCCTTAAAATGTTAAAGATAGAATTACAACATGATTCAGCAAGTTCACTTCTAGGTATATACCTAGGAGAACTGAAAACACGTGTCCGTGTAAAAACTTGTACATAAGTGCTCATGACAACATTATTCATAATATCCAAAATGTGGAAACAACCCAAATGTCCATCAATTGATAGATGGATAAATGAAATGTGGCATCTCCATCCAACGGAATATTATTCAGCCACAAAAAGGAAGGAAATGCTGATCCGCACTACATGGATGGACCTTGAGACATCGTGCCACGTGAGAGAAGCCAGACACTGAGGCCATCCGCTGTGATTCCATTCCTACGAAATGTCCCGAAGAGGCAAATCTATAGAGACGGAAAGTAGATTAGTGGTTTCTAAGGGCTAGGGAAGGGAGTCAGGGGAGTGACTGCTAATGAGTGTGGGTTTTTTTTCTGGGGGGGATGGTGACGAAAATATTCTGGAATTAAATAGTGGTGATGGTGGTGCAATTTTGTGAATGTACTAAAAACCACTGAGTTGTACATTTTAAAAGGGTGAATTATATGGTAGGTGAATTATATTGCAATAAAAAAATAATGGAGGGCAGAGAGAAGGGGAGCAGTAGCGTTCTCCCTGGGGGTAGCACGTGGCAAGCGTGTAGCTCGGAAGCTCTGGAGAGGGGCGTTCATGGCAACTGGACGGCCCTTAATGGCTTGTGACGTTTTCATGTGGTCTGATTTGATCCATCAGTCACAGAGACGAAAAAGATAATTTCAAGAAGTGGTGAGTACTGTGAGGAAAACAGAACAAGATGCCATGACACAGTGGGATCGTGGTGGGGGAACGGAAAGGACCCCTCTGAGAAGGGTCTCGGACGTCTCTCTGAGCTGAGACGGGGAAGAAGAGGGAGGGGAAGGGGCAGGCACTTAGGAGCAGGGCCGGCCTTCCAGGCACAGGGCGCAGAGAGGGTGAAGGGCTCTGGAAACGAGCCTGGCCAGCACGTGTGAGGAACAGAGAGGTCAGCATGGCTTGTCACATGCTTCAGAGCAGCCTGGTGGGGTCGGACACAGACATATCATGATCTCTTTGGGGAATAGGTCACAAGGGAGGAAAGGGACCTGCCCAGGACCGCAAGGGGGGTGAAAGCAGAGTGAGGAGTGGTTTTGGGCCACGCGGCCTCGAGTTCCAGCATGGAAACGGCGGAGGCAGACTGCGGGTGAGATGCTCTGCGATGCGCGGGCCGGGCAGGGAAAGCACAGCCAGGACTGTGTTCTCCGACATCTGGAAACGGAGGAGCTTGGTGGCGAGCAGATGTGAGAGTCGCGCTGGGGTGTGCGTGGCCGGGTGTGACCGAGGCAGGCTGGAGGTCCTAGGGAAGCGGCAGAGATGCCAGCAGGCGCAGCGGCACTTGCTAAGGCGGAACCGGACGCTGCTGGGAACCCCTGTGCCTCGGCCCCCGCCCGCCTCTCCCGCACGAGCTCGGATCACAAGCAGCAGATTCGCCCAGCGCTACTTCCCTCTTTTAAAGAGTTCATTGTTTTAAAATACTTAAGAAAAAAATTACGGACCAGAAAGTTCATTTTCTGTGAGAAAGGAAGCGTTATATTTTGGGTATTTTGCACTCAAAGAAGTACATCTGCAAGAAAGGAAGAAATTTTTGATGATCCTATTTTTTTCAGAGGAAAATGAACTGCTGTGTCCAACTTCAGCCACATCGTACATGGTGGCAGAGACGGAAGAGGCCCCAGGTGTGTTGACCCACAGTGGAGACCAGCTGGTGTCCGGTGCCCAGCTACAGACGGGCCAGGCCTGACCCTGTCACCCTCTGACTGTGTGCAAGTCACTCCTCTCTGGGGCCCACATTCCTCCTGCTCCGGGGTTGTCCCGCGTGGTCCAGGCTGGGGGTACCTGCCGGAAGAGAGGGCTGCCTCCAGCGCTCAGCGCTGCCACCTGTGTCAGGAGGGTCCGGCCAGCAGGACTGGTGCTCTGCCCGGGTTGG
The DNA here is from genome assembly GCA_004363605.1 of Indri indri. Lineage (NCBI taxonomy): Eukaryota > Metazoa > Chordata > Mammalia > Primates > Indriidae > Indri > Indri indri. The sequence goes on along the minus strand of RJWJ010025901.1, from coordinate 19,368 downwards.
ATGGGGCGTGGGTGCCAGGGACAGAGGGGTCCAAGCAGTGAGTGGGGCACATGTTTCAAAGGTCGGGCCCAATCCCAATGCTCAGGCGAGAGCCCAGGGGACGCGCTTAGGAGGCGAGATGGGCTAACGAGTGACCACGGGTGGGGTGGCGTCTGTATTAGTTTCCTCTTGCTGCTGTGACAAAGTACCCGGCACCAGTTGTTACGTTAGGTTCCAGAGGTCGATCGGGAGTTCTATTAATAAAATCAAGGTGCTGGCAGGGTTGCGTTCCGTCTGGAGACTCTAGGGGGAGAATCCATTTCCTTGACTTTTCCAGCTTCCAGAGGCTTCCAACATGTTTTGTCTTGTGGCCCCACGTCATTCTGGCTGTTGCTTGTCCCCACGTCTCCTTCTCTGGCTCTGACCCCCGTCTCCCTCCCATAAGGACGCTTGTGCTTACAATAAGTCCCAGCCGGATGATCCAGGACACTCCCCCATCTCAAGGTCCTTAATCACAGTGGCAAAGTCCCTTTGGCCACGTGAAGGACACAGTCTCAGGTTCTGGGGATTAGGAAGTGGACATCCTCACGGAGTCATCACTCTGCCCACCGTGCCGTCGGACAGCCTTTTCCAGGCATTAGGTTTTCCCAAGATTTTGGACATAATAAATGCTCATTGTAGACACTTAGGAAAGTCCAGAAAACAAATGAAGAATTAGTGGGGGAAAAAACCTCTTCTGGCCATAATCTTGATGCGCAAGGCAACCGGTTCTTCACTTTTTGGCTTATTTCCTTTTAATCTTTTTTTTCTATGAATGTTTTAAAGGTTAGTTGAGATCATACTATAGATGAGATTTTTAAAAACCCATTTTTCCATGGTGGCTCATGCCTGTAATCCCAGCACTCTGGGAGGCTGAGGCGGGAGGATCACTTGAGCTCAGGAGTTCGTGAGCAGCCTGAGCAAGAGCAAGACCCCATCTCTACTAAAAATCGTAAAAATTTGCCAGGCGTGGTGGCACGTGCCTGTAGTCCCAGCTACTCGGGAGGCTGAGGCAGGAGGATCACTTAAGTCCAGGAGTTTGAGGTTGCAGTGAGTTAGGCTGACGCCACTACACTCTAGCCTGGGCGACAAAGTGAGACTCTATCTCAAAACAAAACAAAACAAAAAACCCCATTTTTCACTTAATATGAGGATTTTCCACATAACTAAGCATAATTGTCTGCATTATATTTCATTTTATATGTAATTATTTCCCTAACTGATAAACATTTACCTTGTTTTTTAAATTTTTTCTATTAGAAATAATCATGTAATAAATCTTTGTGCACACATTTTTGTTAGGTTCTCTAATTATTTCGTGGGGACCGGATCCTAGAAATATAGTTACTCGAGCAAAGGGCACGACAATTTTGGATCCACATTGCCATGTTGTTTTCTGTAATGGCCGAACCAATTTAATTCCTGCCGGCAGTGCCCCAGTGCCCGTTCCACCTCGTTCGTGCTGGTAACATGTTAGTCATGAACACCTTGATGACTTGGTCTGTGAAAATGACATTGCTTAAAATGTTTGTATTTGGGGCCAGGGGTAGTGGCTCTTGCCTGTCGTCCCAGCACTCTGGGAGGTTGAGGTGGGAGAATCACTTGAGACCAGCCCGGGCAACATAGTGTGATCCCATCTCTACAAAAAAATTAAAAAATTAGCCAGGCATGGTGTCATGCGCGTGTAATCCCAGCTACTCGGGAGGCTGAGGCAAGAGGATCCCTTGAGCCTAGGAATTCAAGGCTGCAGTGAGCTACGATTGTGCCACTGCACTCTACCCTGGGCGACAGAGCGAGACCCTGTCTCTAAAAAAAAATGACAATAAAATAAAATGTTTTTATTTGCTGCTAGATTATTTAAACTGAATGTTTCAAATTTTATTATTCACTTGAATTTCCTCTTTGTGACTCGTTTCTTCTTGTCCTTGATCGATTTTCCAGTGGGAGGTCTTTATGTTTTTCTTGTATGTAATCTTTGCAAAGAGAAAGCGTATTAATATTTTTCTGTGTTGTTTGTTCTAAATATTTCTTCCCATTTGTTCTTTGCCTTTTCAGTCTTTTTTCTTGGTATGCCCGAGTGTTATATTGGTATGTAGTCAAATTTATTGACTTTCTTTTTTTTCTTTTTTGAGCTAACACATCATGCTGTGTTTTATTGACTTTTTCTTATGTGATGTCTTCCAATAATTTTAAGTTTAGAAAGTTCTCCCTTTCATCTAGAGATTTTTATAAAGATTCACTTCTGTTTTCTTTATTTAAAAACTGATTTGCTGTTTTATGTTTCTCTCCTTCCTCTGCCCTGAATTTACTTACATGCTGCGAGATGACAGCACCTTGGTGCATGCGTGCACTAACCCTTCCTTCCCCGCGTATCTCTGAAGACTTCTAGAGAGTATATTAAATTCCCAAATAGACTAGGTCTGTTTTTAGGCTATTTGCTCTGTTCTATTGATGTATTATTAATATCTAGATTATGGATTAATATATGGCAGGGATAGTCCTTACTAATATTTAAAGTGTTAAAAAATTCTCATCTGTTCATTTATTCAGACCATCTCTAGTATACACACACATACACACACACACATATACACACATACTAGAGATGATCTGAATATATGTATACATATACTAGAAATTATCTGAAAAAATACATATGTTATAAAAATGTTCTGGGGGTTTTCAAGTTAAATCTATAAATTCACTTGGGAAGAAGGAGACATTTTACAGCATACAGCATTTCCTTTAAGATCATAATATAACTTCTTTTATTTAAAACTTTTATGTCTTTCAGTAAAATTTCATTGTGTTTTCTTATCCCCTACAAGTCTTTATTGTTTCTGTTAAAGTTATTCCTAGGAATTTAATACACTTTTATCGCTAATGTAAATGAACACTTTTCCACTTTATTTTCCAACTATTTATTACTGGTTTATAGGAAAGGCATTGATTTTATACATTTATTGTATATTTGGCTACTCTATTAAATTATGAGTTAAATATTTTTAATTTAAAATTTTTGTCTAAATGTTATCATTTTCAATAATTATAAATTTTATGTCTTTCTTTATCTTGCTACATTGATCATAACTTCCAGAATCATGTATTATATATTAGAAACTCATGTTGGAAACCCATGTTTTGTTTATAATTTCATTTGGAATGCCTATAGTATTTCACTGTTAAAAATAATTTGGCTGTTGGTTTATGGTATTCTTAAAAGTCTTTGTAGAAAATAAGGCATGTACAGAAAAGTGCATAAAACATCAGGGTCCAGGTTAACAAATTATTAGAAAGTATATGCCAATGTCTCGCATTAAGTGTTGTGTTTGCTGAGATCTTTGATAGATAATCTTTATCAGATAAAGGCAGTTCTCTTATTTTGCCAATAGTTTTTTGAAAATCGTGAATAGGTGTTGACTTCTTTTTTTTTTAATTCAAAATATTACTGGGGTACAAATATTTTTGGTTACATGTATCAATTTTATTATGCTTGAATCAGGGTTATAAGTGTGCCCATCACCGACATAGTGTTCATTGTACCCCTTAGGTAGGTTTTCGCCTGCCCACTCCTCTTCCCACCCCTCTGCTCGATTTCCGCTGAGTTTTACTTCCTTCTGTGCATGTGTGTGCTCATTGGTTAGTTTCAATTCAATAGCGAGTACATGTGGTGTTTGTTTCCCATTCTTTAGATACTTCACTTAGGATAATGGTCTCCAGTTCCATCCAAATTGTTGCAAAAGGCCTTAATTCATCCTTCTTCATGGCTGCGTAATATTCCATACTGCACATGTACCACATTTTGTTAATACACTCATGATTGTTGGGCACTTAGGTTGATTCCGCATCTTTTCAATTGTAATTGTGCAGCAATAAACATTCACATGTGGGTGTCTTGTTAATAAAATGACTTCTTTTCCTTTGGGCAAATACCCAGTATTGGGATTGCTGGATCGAACAGTAGATCTCCTTTTTGGTCTTTGAGGAATCTCCATACTGTTTTCCACGGAGGTTGTACTAATTTGCAGTCCCGGGGTGTTCATTTCTATCAGATGCTTTTCTCTGCGTCTATTGAGATGATCATATGATTTTTCTCCTTTATTCTGTTAATGTAGCTTATTATCCTCATTGATTTTCTAATATTAAAACCATTTTACATTTTTGGCATAAACCCAACTTGGTGATGACATATTATGCTTTTTATAAATATTTATTACTAGATTTAGTTTGCTGATTCTTTTGTTTCAAACTTTCACATTTATTTATTTTATTTTATTTCATTCTTCTTATTACTTTTTTGGAGACAGAATCTCGCTCTGTCGCCTGGGCTAGAGTGCAGTGGCGTCGTCATAGCCTGGACTCAAGCGATCCTCCTGCCTCAGCCTCCTGAGTAGCTGGGACTACAGGCATGCGCCACCATGCCCGGTTAATTTTTTCTATTTTTAGTAGAGACAGGGTCTCGCTCTTGCTCAGGCTGGAAACATTTGCATTTATGTTCATGAGTGGTATTTGCCTGTAATTCTTTCTTGCTCTGCGCTTGTCAGGTTTTGGCATCAAGATTATGCTGTTCTCATTAAATGGGTTTGGGATTGTGTTCTCTTTTCCTATGTTCTGGAACATTTTGTGTAAGACAGACATTATTTCTTCCTGAAGTGTCCGGTGAATATTTCCATTTAAGCTGTATAGGCCTGGAGTTTTCTTTTGGGGAAGTTTTAAACAATGGATTTGATTCATTTAAATAGACATGGGACTATTCGGGTTTTCTATTTCTTCTGTATTCCTTTCAGCATATTGTATTGTTTTTTCTAGAAATTTGTTTATTCCATTTAAATTTCCAATTTATTGGCATAATGTTGTTTAAATATCCTTTTGCTATCTTATCCTTTTATTATCTTTTTAATACGCGCAGGATATGCAGTGATACCCGCCTTTTTATTCCTGATACTGATTATTTAGTGACCTTCTTTCTTTCTGTCTGGAATATCTTACTTGTGGTTTTTTTTTTTTTTTTTGAGACAGAGTTTCACTGTGCTGCCCGGGCTAGAGTGCCGTGGTGTCAGTCTAGCTCGCAGCAACCTCAAACTTCTGGGCTAAAGCGATCCTCCTGCCTCAGCCTCCCGAGTAGCTGGGACTACAGACATGTGCCACCATGCCCGGCTAATTTTTTCTATATATTTTTAGTTGTCCAGCTAATTTCTTTCTATTTTTAGTAGAGACGGGGTCTCGCTCTTGCTCAGGCTGGTCTTGAACACCTGAGCTCAAGCCATCCTCTTGCCTCGGCCTCCCAGAGTGCTGGGATTACAGGCGTGAGCCGCCGCACCTGTCCTCTTACTTGGTTTTTATGTTTTGTTGTGTTTTAAACAACACTTGGCTTTGCTAATCACTGCTGTTGTGTTTATTTTCTAAGTAATTGATTTTGTTCTTATTTTCATTATTTCCTTCCTTCTATTTTCTTCTTCTCCATCCCCTCCTAGTCTTCCTTCTGTTCTTTTTCTAACTTTTGACAGATGTTTAGCTTATTAAATTTAAGCCCCTTTTCTTCTTTTTAAGTATATGCATTTAATGCTTTAAAATGTCTGTAAGCACAATTTAGAGTTCGAGACCAGCCTGAGCAAGAATGAGACCTTGTCTCTACTAAAAACAGAAAAAATTAGCCACACTACTTGGGAGGCTGAGGCAAGAGCTGGGCTTGAGCCCAGGAGTCTGAAGTTGCCGTGAGCTGTGATGACACCGCTACCTTCTAGCCGGGGTGACAGAGTAAGACTCTGTCTCAAAAAAAAAAAAAAAGTCCTTCAGCACATTTAGATGTATCCCACCAGATTCTTTTAAATTGAGGTATAATTTACATATAGTGAGATGTGCAGCTCTTAAGTGTACAATTCTATGAGTTTTGACAAATGCATATAACTTGTAACTCACACCCCTATTAAGATACAGAACATTTCCATCATCTAGAAAGCTCTTTTTATTTATTTATTTATTTATTTACTTTTTATTTTTATTTTTTTATTTTTGCATATTATGGGGGTACAATGTTTAGGTTACGTATGTTGCCCTTCCCCCCTCAGCCCCCGTCAGAGCTTAAAGCCTGTCCCTCCCCCAGACAGTACGCATCACACTCATTATGTATGTATATACCCATCCCCTCCTCCACCCTTCTTTTTTTTATTTTTATAATTAAAAATTATTTTCGGCCGGATGCGGTGGCTCACGCCTGTAATCCTAGCACTCTGGGAGGCCAAGGCGGGTGGATCACTCAAGGTCAGGAGTTCAAGACCAGCCTGAGCAAGAGCGAGACCCCATCTCTACTAAAAATAGAAAGAAATTAGCTGGACAACTAAAAATATATAGAAAAAATTAGCCGGGCATGGTGGCGCATGCCTATAGTCCCAGCTACTTGGGAGGCTGAGGCAGGAGGATCGCTTGAGCCCAGGAGTCTGAGGTTGCTATGAGCTAGGCTGACACCACGGCACTCTAGCCCAGGCAACAGAGTGAGACTCTGTCTCAAAAAAAAAAAAAAACTTATTTTCACTTCTTTTTTTCCTTTTTTTCTATACCTGATGTGTATAGAACATCCAGAAAGTTCTTAGTACCCAGCCCAGTTAATCCTTCTCCCATTCGTGAATCACTATTGTGATTTCTATCACCGCAGATTAATCTGCCTGTTGCAGAACTTCACATAAATGGATCATAAAATATATTCTCTTCTGTGTCTGTCTTTCGCGCAGCATGTTTTTGAGATTCACCCATGTTGTTTTGTGTATCAGTGGTTTGTGCCTCTATTATTCTATAGTGTGCCAGTATTATGAATGTACCCCTATTTATTTATCTGTTCTCCTGTTGGACATTGAGCTATTTCTTTTTTTTCATATCTGAGAGAATTTTTATTGTATTTTCTTCAAAATGAATGCTATCTTATACATTAATCAATTATTAGATATTTCTTTCAGGTTTCTAATTTGTGGTTATTATGAATACAGCTGCTATGAAAATTCATTTTGTGGATATTTGTTTTCATCTCTTAGATAAATACTTAAAAATGAGATTGCTAGGTAATAGGGTAGATTCATGTTTACCTTTATAAGAAATTGAAAAACACATTTCCAAAATGTTCCAGAGTGATTGTATCATTTTACACTCCTACCAGCAATGTATGAAAGTTCCAGTTGTATCACATTTTCTCCAACTTTTATGTTGTTGGACTTTCAAACTTTAGCCATCTAGTGGGTTTTAGGTGGTATCTATTTGGAGTATTGTTTTTCTTTTTCTTTCTTTTTAGAGATGGGGTCTCGCTCTGTTGCGCAGGCTGGAGTGCAGTGGCACAGTCATAGCTCACTGCAGCTTCAAACTCCTGGGCTCAAAGGATCCTCCTGCCTCAGCCTCCTGAGTAGCTAGGACTACAGGTGTGCACCACCACTCCTGGCTAATTAAAAAATTTTTGTAGGGACAAGGTCTTGCTATGTTGCCCAGGCTGGTCTTGAATGCCTGGTCTCAAGTGATTCTCCTGCCTCGGCCTCTCAAAGTGCTGGGATTACAGGTGTGAGCCATCACATTCTGCCTGGAGTTTTAGTTCACATTTCTTGATGATTAATGATGTTGAACACTTTTTATGTGTCATTGGCCATTGGATATCTTCCTTTATGAAGTATCTGTTCAAGTCTTTTGCATTTATAAAAATTGGATTGCTTTGTTTTTATTATTGAGTTGTGGGAGTTCTTTGTATAGTCTGGACATGTCTTTTTTCAGTTATTTATATATTGTACATGAAAACTTTAGATTGCATCATAATCTCTTAAAAAACCAGAGTTCAATGTGGTAAGGGCTACAGACAATTTTATCACAAACAGGCAGAGCCGCATGACCAGATGAATGCCCGCCAGGACACTGGGCTACACCCGTGAATCTGCTGTCTATGAAATATGAAGGGAACTAAAAAAATACACACAACCTCTCAAGGAAGGATGAGTTTTCAAGCTTTCTTTTGTTAACTATGAAAAACGTTTCTGCATAACAAAGGAAATACAGCATTAAGCTAAATATTCAAAGAAAAGAATATACCTGAAAACTATTCACAGGACACAAATACATCTGAAAATTGTTACAGAAAATAAAATTTGAGTTGAAAGGATGAAAATTTGAGATGAAAGTCCTTTAAAAAACATGATTCGATTATAGGCAATATAAAGATATACATAAAGACTCATTATATTTCAACAAAATGAAAACATTACATATCAAAACTTGTGTGATATGACCACCGCTGTATTCAAAAGTAAATTGTTAGGAAAAAGTTTGGCTGTTCCCCGAAGATTTAAACATAGAGTTATCATCAGACACAGTAATTCCGCCCCTCGGTATACCCAAGAAAGCTGAAAACCTATTGCACACAAACAACTAGTACATGAACATTCATAGCAGCACTACATATAATAGCCAAAAATCGGAACAACTCAAATGTCGTCAACTGATAGGTGGAAAAATAAAATGTGGCCTGTCCACACACTGGAATATTGTTCAGTCATAAAAGAAATGAAATACCAGCATATGCTATGACACGGATGAACCTTAAAAACATTATGCTAAGTGAAAGAAGCCAGACAGAAAAAACCATACTTTGTATGATTCCATCCATATGAAATGTCCAGAAGAGGCAAATCCACAGACAGAAATTAAATTAGTGGTTGCCAAAGACGTCAGGGAAGGGGAGGAAATGGCGTCACTGCTCATGGATACAGGGTTTCTTTTTGAGGTGATGAAAATATTCTGGGATTAGATAGATGGTTGCACAACTTCATGGATATACTAAAAACTACCGAATTATACACATTAAAAGAGTAAAACTTATGGTGTGTGAATTATATCTCAATTTCAAGCGTGGACAAAAGCCAATCCTGAGCCTTAAACATGCTTAATTAATTTTAGAAAAGAAGAAAACTATCAGAGTCTTTAATGTAGCAAATTGAAAAAAATATAAGAAGTAGTAATTTCAAAGAAATAAGGGAAGAAAATTATACCTATGATACATTAATGATTTAGAAATTAGGCTGGCATGGTGGCTCATGCCTGTAATTCCAACACTTTGGGAGGCTGAGGCAGGAGGATCGCTTGAGCCCAGGAGTTGGAGGCTGCAGTGAGCTATGATTGGGTCCCTACACTCCAGCCTGGGGCACAGAGTGGGACACTGTCTCTAAAAAACAAACAAACAAACAAAAAAACAAAACCAAAAACCACACACACCCCAGTAACAACTACCAACTAAATCTCAAAACTGGCTCAAATGCAGGAAAAAAGGAGGAGGAGAAGCAACAATAAGGTGGAAAATCTTATGGCAAATGTAATCAATAAAAAGAAATAGCATGTGTACTACAAATGTATAATTATAATAGCTATGAAAAATTTAATTATGAAAAGCTACTTTATGATAGCAAAACTTTATTCTAATCCAAACTCTGAAAAATAGATAACTTTCTGGGGGAAAAACCCCAAACCAATAAAATTGATTCGAGAACAAGCAACAAATCTGAATAGACCAAATAATAATACAACAAAAAATGAGGTTTTGAAGAATTTGCCCCAAATGAGGCTCTGTTGCCAGAAAGCTTTACAGATACTTTTAAAAAAGATTATAAAGAAACAAAAATCCGTACGTTATGCTTATGTTCTAATTCCAGAGCATAAAAAGATGAAAACCTGCCAGATTCGCTCTGTGAAACTAGCATATGTCTAATGTCAAACCTTGACAAAAAGTTGTAGGGAAGAGCCTCCCTTATGGACACAGATCTGAGCTGAGTCCCGACAACCAGGTTCAGCCAGCAGACAGGGTTTGTGTGGCACCTACTGTATCGCTGTTTTTTCCAATTAAGCCAGTGTTTAAAAATTGAACGGTTTCACACAAAATCCAGATTTCTGGCTACTCCAGAAAAATGAAAAGATCTGAAATCACAGAGCCACTTCTTTTTAAAAATTCTTAATTGACAAATAATAATTGTGTGTATTTATAGGGTACAACATGATTTGATCTATATATAATTATGGAAAGAATCAATCGAGCTAATTGATGTATCCATCACCTCACTAATTTATCATTTTTTTTTGTGTGGTGAGAACTTTAAAAATCTATTTAAGCAATTTTGAAATATAAAAACATTGTAATGAGCTGTGGTCACCATGCACTGCAATAGATTACTAAAGCTTATTCCTCCAGTCTAACTGAAACTTTGTACCCTTTGATCAACATCTCCCCTCTCCGCCATTCTTTCTTCCCCACCCCTGCTCTTGGTGTCTGGCAACCTCCTTTCTACTCTGTTTCTATGAGATCAACTTTTTTAGTTCCTGCATATGTGAGGTCATTCACTACTTGTCTTTCTGTGCTTGGCTTATTTCACTTAACATAGTGTCCTCTGGCTCCATCCGTGTTGGCAGGCATGAACGACAGAATTTCCTTCTTTTAAAAGACTATATAGTATTTCATTGTATATATACACCACATTTTCTTTATCCATTCATGAGTTGATAAATATTTAAGTTGCTTTTGCTTCCGTATCTTGGCTATTGTGAATAGCGCTGCAATGACCATGGGAATCCAAATGTCTCTTCAACGTACCGATTTCAATTCCTTTAGACATACACCCGGAAGTGGCATTGCTGGATCAGATGGTAATTTTTAATTTTTTGAGAACCCGCTATACTGTTTTCTAAAACAGCTGTACTGATTTAAATTCCTACCAACAGCACAGAAGGTTCCCTTTTCTCCACATCCTTGCCAACCCTTATCATTTGTCTTTTTGATAATAGCTATTCTCACAGGTATGAGGTGCTGTCTCATTGTGGTTTTAATTTGCATTTCCCTGATGATTAGTGATGTTGATCATTTTTTCATATGTCTGTTGGCCATTTGTACCCCTTCTCTTGAGAAATATCTATTCAGGTCCTTTGCTCATTTTTTACTTGGGCGATTTGTTTTCTTGCTATTGAGTTATTTGAATTCCTTACATATTTTGAATATAGCCCCTTATCAGATATATGGTTTGAAAGTATTTTTTCCCAATCTGTGAGTTGTGTCTTCACTGTGTTAATCATTTCCTTTGCTGTGCGGAAGCTTTTTAGTTTGATGCAATCCCATTTGTCCACTTCTGCTTCTGTTGCCTGTGTTTTTGGGGTCATATCCAAGAAATCATTGCCCAGATGATGTCATGGGGTGTTTTCCTTATTTTTTCTTCTAATACTTTTACAGTTTCAGGTCTTACCTTTAAGTGTTTTATCCATTTGGAATTGATTTTTGCGTATGGGGTAAGATAAGGGTCCAATTTCATTCTTCCGCATGTGGTTGTCCAGTTTTCCCAACACTATTTATTGAAGGGACTGTCCTTGCCCCACTGGGCGTTCTTGTCACAGAGCCCATTTCTTGTATGAGGATGATGGGCTGGAGTGGAACAGGGTCCTTTGCACAGGTTCTTTGTTCTCGGATTGCCGTGGTCCCACTGTTTGCCAGCGTCTCCCCTTCATGGGGGGCTTGTGTCATTTGCCATTTTTTATCATGCTTGAAGTGTTGTTTTTCTTACAGTAAAGAAACATTTTCCTGTATCCTGAATCTTTCAAAGATGAGCAAATGAGGGAAAGAATGAGACAAATATATATTTTAAGAAAATGCTGCTTCACTGTCTATACTACTTGCCTTACTGCTAGTTGTAGTAATCAGGACAGTGCGGGACTGGCATAAAGATGGGCAAATAGATCAACGGAACAGAATGGGAAATCCATAAATAGTCACAAATTTGCTATTTGACAAGGGGCCGAAGCACTTCCATGAAGAAAATGGGATCTGTGTGATATGTATCCCAAAGCACATGGAGACCAGTTGGCATCCCTGTTTTGGTAGACTGCAAAGGCTTACCCCGGGGTGGCTCACTACAGCAGAGCCACCGGAAAACATTAGAACCACCAGGAACAGTTGAGTCAAGGCAGCCGTCATTCTCCCATGGAAATGGGTCTCCTGGTATTTCCTCCTCAGCAGACCAGTATGACACAAAGATGTCTGCAAAAAGACATCCCTTGAAAGACACAGATTACATTGGCTATGAGCAGGAGGAGAGGGGTGAATTACGAGAAGCTATTATTGCTCGGTGTCAACATCGTTGTTTCTTTTGGGGTCTGTGGCTGTGCGGTGCAGTGAATTTCCTGGTGGCTTTGACACAGCGGAACACTGAAGGGCAAAAGCTTCGTCACGTGGAAGGTGTATTTCTTCATTGCCTGCTATTTAACTCATGCGACACTGGGATTTGGGAGCTATTCCCAATGCGGGAGGCTGTGGCCCTGCCCTTGGGGCGGGAGGTGACAGGTACATGGATTTGTGTTTTCCAGGCTACTCCACTGCTGGGTATCCAATGACCAATCCAGGAGCAGCAAGAGGCCCGGAGCGGGGCTCACTGACCGTGCAGTGTCGTTATGACCCAGGGTGGGAAACCCACGGGAAGTGGTGGTGTCGAGGGGCTTACTGGGGCAGCTGTAAGATTCTTGTTGAGACCACTGGATCAGAGCAGGAGGTGAAGAAGGACCGTGTGTCCATCAGGGACAATCAGAAAAACCACACGTTCACCGTGACCATGGAGGAGCTCAGGAGAGACGATGCTGACACTTACTGGTGTGGGATCAAGAAAAGTGGAGCTCCTGACCTTGGGGTCCCAGTTGAGGTGACCATTGACCCAGGTAAGAGGGTGTGGAGTCTCTCAGGGACTGCTCTGCCCTGGTCCTTGAATTCACACTCGAGTGAGGTAACTGTCGCTGAGTGTCACCTGTCGCAGAGGATGGTTGAGTCCTGAGGTCTCAGAGCCTGACTGACCACTTGGCATTGGGAGGGCGGGGCTTCTCTCACGTGCCCCGTGGCTCCCAGGGCGTCCTCCAGGATGGATCAAGGCCTTCTAGGCACATTTATTTTTTTCTCTGCACAGCTCAGTGTCTATGTCTATTGCTCACAGGGGTCAAGATGATGGTCCCAGTTTCAGCCCATGGGCCAAAGGGACCCCCTTCCTTGGTACCCAGAGACCCCAACCTGCCAATGCCTTCCTGGGACCTCTGGTGCCCAGGTGTGCCCTGCTCTCAGTGGAGTTCCAGCTGGGCCTTCACAGCCGCTGTTCCCACCCCCATCCCACACCCACCCTGAGGGAAGAGAGGCCCAGCGTTGTCAGGGTGCTGGGGTGTAATTTCTGAGGCCCAGAAAGGCCTTCACAGTCAAACAGCTGCATTCCTGGGGCTGAGTCCCACCAAGCTCCATTTATGCATTTGGGCTTAACAAGATTGTCTTCCCAAGTCCTTCTAGAATGAAGACACTCCTGGGAGGCTCAGCTCCAAGGCCCCAGTGGCCTGGTTTGCACAAGTTTATGTGTTGGACTGGGCTTCTGCTCCCCTCAGATGGCCAGCACCAGCTCAATGGCCCTCGTGGCACGGGGGCAGCACCGCAGTCCTCAGGGCCCCACATGGCACCTGGGACCTCTGGGGCATGATCTTGTTTGCGAAATGCAGAACATATATTGTCTCACTGAATCCTCGCTACACCCCTGGGAAGTATGTATCCCCGTCACTGAAGCTTCACAACTTTCCCAGAATCAAGGTTCTTCCTGAATATTATGATTTCGTTCAGGACAGATGTCCCAATCTAGGGTATATGTCAGCTGCTGTGCAAGTTCCCAGTCTGTTCCTGTCTTTGCTGGGTCAGTGAGGTGGGGGGAGGATTGGCTGAGGCAGGCATGAGCAGCGGGATTGTTTCAAGTTCAGCTGACTCCAGCTGCCCTGGTCCTGAGGCTCCTCCCAGGCCCCCTCTATCCTCCCTGGGCCTGTGCCGCGCCCCATCTGACTCTGAGGCCCGCCAGGCTCAGAGCCATGAGCAGGGCTGCGGGGGGGCCCGTGGGCAGAGTGGTGTGTAATCTGGTCTGTATGCCAGCATCAGCTGCAGTGTCGACTGCCGCCCCCACCACCAACATGTTTACAGCACTGGCCACGCTGGAAAAGACTGACTGCTCCCCGACGCTGACCAGCTATCACTTTGAGAACAGGTAAGCCAGTTCCCACGCTGCTATTCCCTGTGGCCCACTTGGCTCAAACTCCTCCAAAGGGGGAACCTTTGGAGTCTCAGCCCCAGCCAGAGCTTGCCCTGGATCTTCAGGCTCCTCGGTGAGCGTGGAGATGCTGGGGGACCTTCCCACTAGCTCTCAGGCCACACAGTGTCCTTTCAGCCCCCATAGATCCTTCAACCTGAAGCTCAGTGCAGTTTGTAGGTTTGTGGGTTCATTCATTCATTCATTGCACTTTTACTGAGTTAACCTCTACATGGCTGAGCTCTGGGGACAAAGATGTGGACGGTCCCCTGTGGAGCTCAGAGCTTAGTATGGGAGACAGACGAGTGGCTGTCACTGAGGACAGTGCGGCTAGTGTGAGTGTGGGCACAGGGTCGTAGGGCTGCAGGATGATTCTTGGCCCAACTTCCAGGAGGACAGGGGGCCTTGGGGAAGTCCTGTTCCCCTAAATGCTCCTCTAATTACTGCTGTGGCAGGAAAACAGTGATACTGATAGTCCCTACGTCTCCGCAGCACCCGGCAGCTCACAAAGGGCTTCCCCGTCCATTATTTCGTTTTCTTCGATGCTGGCTAGGACCACTATCACGTTTGCAGGAATGGGCAGGTACGAATGTTCCCATTTTACAGAAGAAGAAACTGAGCCTCAGTCCCTTCCTCGGTGAGGGGTGGCTCTGGAGCGTGGATGGAAGTCTCTGGACTCCACACCCAGAGCTCCGTTCGTGCCTCCTAGTGCCCCCTGCCCAGCCATCTGCAGACAAAGAGGCTTTCTCGAAGCAGAAAAGTCCCCTTTCGTTTCCTCCTTTCCCTCTGGTTGGCCCTCTTGACTTTGTTTCTAGGTCTGCCAAGGTCTCCCGTTGCTGGCACCTTGCCACAGAATCCCTGTGGGCGGTCCCCAAACTTTCTACCACGGGGGACCCCTTTTACTCCCACTCTCCCATTTGCTCTCTGTTCTGAAAGTTTTTTTCTACCAAACTGGCTTTTATAAGTAATAGCTAAAGCATTTACTTATTTTATTAATCAAAGCCATACGCAAGTACCGATCAGGGCCTTTGGTTAGCATGAGACGGATAATCCACTCATTTATTCAACAAATAACAATTGAGCACCTACTCATGCCCAGCATTGTTCCAGGGCATACATAGTGGTGTGGGAATGAACAAAAGAATGGAGGTGCCTGCTTTGGGGTACTTACAATCTAGAGACAATTAATGTAACCAAATAGAGTTGATATAATTCATTGGTTGATGACTTCATTCCTCAAATTTCTATGACTCCGGTGATGAATTAGATAGTCCTTGCATTGTCTGTTTGGGCTGCCCTAACAAAGTACCACAGCCTGGGTGGTTTGAACAACAGAAATTTATTTTCTCACAATTCTGGAGGCTGGAAGCCCAAGATCACGATGTCAGTAGGGCTGGTTTCTCTGGATGCTTCTTTCCTTGGCTTGTAGAATGGCTGCCTTCTCTCTGTGTCCTCACGTGGTCATCATCCCTGTGTGTGTGTTTCTGTCTTAGTCTCTTCTTCTAATGACAGCAGTCTCACTAGACTAGGGCTCACCCTAGTGACCTCACTTAACCTTCATTATCCCTGTAAAGACCCCATCTCCAAATACAATCACGTTCTGAGGTACTGGGGGTTGGGACTTCAACATATGGATTTTGAGGGGACACCGTCCAGCACATCACAGTTTTGATACCAAGGGAGATTCCAGATCAGAGGGAAGTGCTCAAGCATTTAGGTGATTCCAGCAGTGACAGACACAGAGACGGGCGAATCCAGGGAGGTCAGGATACCCCTACGTCAGACAGAGCCGGCCAGGGGATGCTTCCTGCAGGGGTGAGGCAGAGATTGCTGGGTGAAGTGGGGAGAAAGAGCATGCGGAGGAGATGGAGAAGAGACTTCCGGTGGGGGAGCAGCAGGTGCAAAGGCCTGGGATCCAAGGAATTTGAAGCTGGTCACTGAGATGGAGCCTGGAGTCCCAGCGAGGAGCAGCTGGTTTAGGGAAACGACAGGAAATGAGGCTACAAGGCCAGCAGGGTCTCAGATCTCAAGGGGCCTTGTACAAAGGGTCAAGGAGCTTGGATTTTATCCAGAAGAGTGTCTTGGCTGCAGTCTGAAGGGTGTGCTGGAGGCCAGGAGTTCGGTAAGGGGCCATCGCAATGGCCTGAGCAAGGAGGTAGCTTTGGGTAGCGGCAATGGGGTGTCCTGTGGCTGCTGTCGCAAAATACCACACATTGAGGGGTTTAAAACAACAGAAATGGATTTTCTCACAGCTAAGTAGGCCAGACATCTGAAATCAAGGTGTCGGCAAGGTTGGTTCCTTCTTGGGGGTCCGTCCCATGCCACTCTCCTAGCTTTCAGTGGGTGCTGGCAGTTCTTGGCATTCCTTGATTTGGGCAGCCTCATCCCAATCTTTGTCTCTGTTGTCACAGGACCTTCTCCCTGTGTGCCTGTGTGTTCAAATCTCTCCCTTCTAAGGACATCAGTCACTGGATTAGGGCCCACCCTAACCCAGTGTGACCTCGTCTTAACTTGGTTACATCCAAAAATAGGTCACATTCACAAGTTCTGAGAGGACATGGATTTGGGGGGAGGATGCTGTCAGCCCAGTGGAGAAGGCAAGCGTGGGAGCAGGGAGACATTTTAGGAGCTGTTGCCATGCGATCTTTGTTAGGCTTCTAGACACGCTGAAACCACTTTTCCTTTTTAAAAACCATCTTTGAGAGCCCCCAGAAGTGAAGGTTCCTGGGCTGCAAACCACAGACCTTCAGGTCATAAGGTGTGTGGCCCCCCGACCCTGGTACGCGGTGGGTGGGATCGGGCTTAGAGGCAGAAGGCGAGCCTGGGGTGCATCGGCCTTCTCCTGTTGTCCCTAGGCATGGCGTCACGAGGCTCAGCGTCCTCCTTCCCCTCGTCTTTGCCATATTGCTGCTTCTCTTGGTGGCAGTCTCACTTCTGGCTTGGTGGATGGTGAAACGCCAGAAGAAAGGTGAGGAAACCTGGCCGAGGCTGGGCTGTGGCTGGGCTGGGTGGAGGGGTGTGGGGCCGCTGGCCAGTGTTGTCACCTAAGCTGTGTGGTCCAAGGGATTACCCACACAGTCTGGAAGGGGCACTGTCCCAAAGGCCACTGACAGCGGGCAGTCCAAGGGACCAGGGGGCCTGGAGCTTGCAGGTGAGCCCCAGGAGGTTTTGGCATTAGCTGCCTGCCTTGTACATCTTCCCTGTCCTTCTTTTCTCTCTGACTCATGTCCCCCTCTTGCTTCCTGGTTTGGTTCTTGGTGGCATAGAAAGACATTGCCTTAGGTGGGCAGCCCAGTATAGGGTGCCTAGACTAGACACCCGAGTCAAGTCGAGTCTGTGTGGTTGCCAAGGAGGTACTAAGCTGACATGAGGGAAGGGAGACCCTCACACACACATACACACACACACACACACACACACACACACACACACGCCAGAACAGATGCACACACAGTGCATGCATACACACAGTGCAGGTCCATGTGTGCACACACAACAGTCCTCTGATCAGAAAGGTTGGAGCGGCCAGGCATAGTGGCTCACGCCTGTAATCCTAGCACTTTGGGAGGCTGAGGCGGGTGGATCCTTTGAGCTCAGGGGTTTGAAACCAGCCTGAGCAAGAGCGAGACTCCGTCTCTACTAAAATTAGAAAGAAATTAATCGGACAACTAAAAATATATAGAAAAAATTAGCCAGGCATGGTGGCGCATGCCTGTAGTCCCAGCTACTTGGGAGGCTGAGGCAGAAGGATCGCTTGAGCGCAGGAGTCTGAGGTTGCTGTGAGCTAGGCTAACGCCACGGCACTCTAGCCCGGGCAACAGAGTGAGACTCTGTCTCAAAAAAAAAAAAAAAAAAAAAAGACAGGTGGGCGCAGCTCTCACTCCTGCTGCTCCCCACCCACCAGCCTTCCCCGGGCTAACCTTCCCCGGGCTGACCCACTTGCTGTCTGTGAACCTGCTCTTCAGGGAACAGCCTCTTTGGTTGGGAGCCCGCACTCGCAGATCACGAGATCTTGCCCTAACCAAGCCCTTTTCCTGTCTGGCTTCACTTCCACATTCTCAGTGATTGCACCCTTCTCAGAACTGCGGGGTCCCGAGCCCTCATCCAGCCTCTCTCCTGCACCTCTCCCTCCCACAGCCTGGGGAGGCTTTTTGCCTGGGACTATGTATTGTCCATGGCCTAAGTCCTGAGGACTTTCTGTGTTCCTTGGCATCTAGTCTTTTACAGCTAAAAACCAGGGTAAATCCCCTTGTTTCTTTGTTGTCCCTAGAGCAGGGGAGAAGGGGTGGTGGCAGGGAAGGGCCAAGGGACAGAAAGAAGGCAGGCCCAGCAAGCCACCTGAAAACAGGTCCCCCAGCTCATGTTCTCTGCTCGGGGGGTGGCCTGGAGCAATCCTGTCTCTGCAGACTTTACCGACTGAGCACCCACTGCTGGCACAGCCTGGCACTGGGGATGCAAGGCAGGGACAGGCCTGGCCACCTGGAGTTCAGTGGGATGAATTTGGTGACACAGACATAGAGCAGGTGCCCTGGGAGCCAGGGAGGAGGTTAGATGGCCTGGGTGGCGGAAGGTAGGGTGACACTGAGTTGAGCCCTGAAGATGAATCTGGTAGAGAAGTGGAGTCACAGGTAGAATTTCTGGCAGAAGTGACGGGCTGAGCCCGGGATTCTGCAGAAGGAAACTTAATCCCAGGGGAGCTGCTGGCTGGCAGGGCCACCTGATTGGCCGCTCACACAGTTCCATGATTGGGGAACAGGGGCTGAGGTGTCCCCCCTTTTCAGGTGGAGAAATGGAAGCTCAGAGGGTGACACAACCACTGTCACACAGCGTGTCATCTGAGGAGACAGAATTAGAACCAGGTCCCCATCTCTGAGCCTGGAGCCTAATTCACTCCTTTTCTTCTGCGTTTCTCTTTCCCAGACCTGGGGGCTCCTGTGTGTCTCGAGGATGGGCTTTCTAATTCTAGGTTGTTTTTGTCTTCCAGCAGCTGGGATACCTCCAGAGCAGGTAAGAGAGTCCCCGGGGTCGGACCAGAGAGAACAGGCAGCTCCTCTTCCCTCTTCCTCATTTTCCCTCTCCCAGAAGCTCCAAAAGCATCAGATAAGCCATGTGCCAAGTATCCACATACTCATGGGCCCCTGCAGGGCCTGGGAGGATGAGGGGCTGGAAACAGCCAGGCGCAGCAGGGCTGGGGACACGGGAGCCTGAGAAGTGGGGCACAGAGGGACTGGGAGGAAGCACTCAGGGGAGCAGAGAGGCC
>RJWJ010025900.1:0-23452 GCA_004363605.1 Indri indri | reverse complement strand
TTACAATAGATTGCTTATGAAAATATAAATAATGTATGGTAAAAAATATGGTCCAAGGATATGATAGAAATTAAAAGAGTGATTATCATTGGCAGGAGTGTATCTCACAATGTTTACAGAATAAAAGAGAGGAAACATATATTTATACCATTAGGTGCAGAGAAAGCATTTGATAAATTTCAATATCTATTAATAATAACAACTGCCAATAAAATAGAAATAGAAAGGAAACATTTTCAACCTGATAAAAGGCAACTACGGAAAACCAGGCAAGTTATACCTCTTCTATCTAATGGTGTAGAAAGAATGCTTAGCCAGTGAAATGAGTCAAGTAAGGAGATAAAAGGCATACAATTGAAAAGAAGTTAAACTGTCTTATTTTCAGATGATTAAATCATGAATATAGAAAACTCTAAATATCTACCAAGAAGTTACCAGAAATAATAAATGATTTCATCATGGTGGATAGGATGCAAAATCAATATCCAAAAATCAATTGTCTATTTATACACTAGCAATAGCAATTATAAATTAAATGTAAGTAATACTATTGATAACGGCATCAACAAAGATTGATCACAAAGTATTACTAAAATAAAATTAATAAAACCCAAATGAATGGAGAGATATAAAATGTTCATATATTCGAACACTCAGTGTTAAGATGTCTGTTCTCCTGAATTGATCTATAAATTCAACACAATCCCAGCCTGAATCACAGTAGGTGGCTCTTTCCCCCTCTCCTTTCCCCTCCTCTCTTCCCTCCCCGTTAATTTTGTGGAAATGGACAAGTTGATTCTAAAATATATATGGATATGCAAAAGCCGTACAACAGCTGAAACAATTTTGAAAAAGGATAAAGATGGAGGAATAACAGTACCTGGTTTCAAAACATATTATAAAGTAATCAACACAGTATGGTACTGGCAAAAGTATACACACACACACACACACACACACACGCACACACACACACACACATATGTACATGTACATGGAACAAGCTTTATAAGACAATGGAACAAACTGGGAATCCAGAAATAGATACACACATATCGATTGATTCTCATAAATTGTACCTAGACAATAGCAGAAATAAAATTTTGTGTGCATTTTTTTAATTTTTAACAAATGGTGCTAGGATGATTGATGTCCACAAGAAAAAAAGAGAACCTTGACACATATACTTCACACTGCACACAAAAATAAACTCAAAATAAAACATTTGATTAAATGGAAAAGTTAAAGCTATAAAATTTTTAGAAATAAACATGGGAGATATTTACAGCTTAGATACTATAGCAACAATATGAACCATTAAAAAAAGTTCATAAGATGGACTTTATTATTATAAAATTAAAAAATTTTCCTCTTAGAATGGTACACTTGGGACAATTAAAAGGTAAGCCTTAGAATGGAAGGAAATATTGGCAAAATGCATTAATAAAATTGTGACAAAAAATTCCTACAAATACAAAATGGCGACACAACTCAATATAAAACGGGTAGAATTTTGACCAGACACATTCCCCAAAAGTTTTAAAGATGGCAAATAAGCATACAAAAAACTGCTCAGAGGCATTAGTCATCAGAAGAAAGCAAATTAAAACCATAATACGCGGTCACCACATACGCATTAGCATTCTAAAATTAAAAAGGCTGATTGTGCCAAATGTTGATGAGCTATAGAGCAAATGAAATTCTCATACATTGTTAGTAGGACTGTAACATGATACGACTATGAGAAAATCATTAGGCAGTTTCTGATTAAGTTAAACATAACCTACCATATGAACCAGCTATTCCATTACCAGATATTTACCCAAGAGGAATGAAAATAGATGCCCACACAAAAAAACTTGCACATGAATGGCAATAGCAGCTTTATTCATAATAAGCAAAAACCAGATGTAATCCAAATGCCCACTGACAAGAGAATGAGTAAACACAATGTAGCACATCTATGCAATGGAATATTATTTTACAAAAATAGCGGTAAACTATTAAAATAAGCAACAACATGGTTGAATCTCCATGAATTAATCATTATGCTATGCAAAAGATGCAAAAAATAAAAACTGAATGTTTCTATTTATATAAAACCTAGAAAATGCAAACGAACCTATTTTGATAGAAGGCAGATCATCAGTTGCCTGTGATCAGCCAGAAGTGGAGGCGACATAGAAGCATTATGTCTATTTTTTGTGGTGGTGGTTTGAATCTGTCAAAACTCATAAAATCGTGCACATTAAATGGAAATTTGAAAAAAAAATGACACCATTAAGAAAATGAAAAGGCATGCTACTAACTAGGAAAAATATTGCATATATATATATATATGTATACAAGAGAGGTCGTATACCCCAGATATAAGAAGGACACTTTTAACTCAATAATAATACGAAAAAAACCTAATTTGAAAAATGGACAAAAATGTCAATAGATTCATTTCAAAGAAGTTATATGAATGACCAATAATCATATGAAAAGATGTTTAACATCATTAGACCTCAAGGAATGCAAAGTAAAATCATAGTAGCTAAAATTAAAATAAAATAAAACATTGAACTAGGCCTATCTAATGAGTATGGATTATCTGAAACCTCCATACATGTCTGGCAGGAATGTATAACATGGGTATTAACACATTGGAAATGTTTCGAAGTTAAAGATAGACTTATCTATTATATTATTATAATAAACAATATGTTCTATAAATAATGAAATTTGAAATACACATATCTGAAACATGTAAAACCATCCTACATGTTGTTTAGGATTACATAACTATGGAATTAAATATAAAGAAATTCTTAGTGATAATAAACCCTTTGGAGGTGAGCAGTTGTTTTTTCTACTTTTTGGGGAGGGCATTAAGAAGAATCTGATGGACATGAGGTACTCAGGGCCTTCAATCCTTTGGTGATAATCATTTCTCAAGCTGAATATTCATTACGTGAGTGTTCATGGTATCTTTATGCATACATTAATATTTGTTCTGTTTTAAATATTTCACATTGCAATTTTAAAAATAATTATAAGAAGTAAAACAAATAAAGAATGAGAATTATGTGGTCCTAAGAAGCATCATTCTGACGGATGAAGATCTGCTTTGTCGGGTCGTAGTCTGTTCTGTTCTCATTTCTTGGTGTGCTCTTGGCTGAAGAATGACCCCAGACATACAAAAAATAAGGCAAGCATGAAACAAAGTTTATTGAGGAAGGACAAGATAGTTTCACAGAGCAAGATACATTCGCCGTAACAAAAAGGGTCTTGGTTATTGTCTTGGGTCTTGTTTTACAGTATCTAGACTGGGCCCTCCTTGCAGTTCGGAAGTCACCATCGAACCAGTTTGATGGACAGTTGGGAGTTATATGACCTGAATCTTTCTTACTGAAAGCCCATTTAGGGGGGGGGTGCTGAACCACAATGTAGATTTAAACTAATGACATGATGATTAGCCTTAGGTTGTTCTAGGTCATCTTCCAGACTCTGTTATATCCCTGTGCTGCTTGGCCCACCGCTAGGGAATCCTCTGCAATCTTTTGCAGTTGGCACGCTAAGTTCTGATTGGTAAATTGGTGGGGCATTCCCTCCTCCCCCAGGTGTGGAAATTGCTGGGGGCACCTGCCTTTGTCCCCAGGAGGGCCAGAGGCCCCTTGCTGTCTACCTAACACTTAACCTGCCTGTCCTGAAATAACTCAGCCCAGGTGTCTTTATAAGACTGACCGTTTGGAATGAGGATGGATCCTGTTCTGTCCCAAAACAACAGTGTAATCAGAAGCTGTTATAGTCATAGAGATTCAAAGAAAAAAAATTTAAATCAAGCAAGGGCATTCATTTCAAACTCACAAAAAGTGCAACTCTACCTATTATAAAAATTTCAAAAGTATCCTACATTTATGCGCCTAATAACAAAGAGCCGAAGTCCATGACCAAGGTTTTTGTCATAACTTTGTGAGGAACAACACTTACAAGTCAAGGAAGGAAATCAAGAACATACATGAACAAAAGTCACGAACAAAATACTCATAAAATAGTCACAAAGCGCTAAGAGACATATCAAGGTATTTCTTATAAGTAATTAATGAAATGCAAATTAAACAAAAAAGTAGCTTTTTTGTCCATCAAACAGGCAAAATTTGAGAAATAATGACCATGGTGTTGCACAGAATGCAGTAAGAATGACACTCTCCAATGCAGCTAATGAGAAGGAAAACTGATAAAAATTTTTCCGGAAAGCACATTATTAAAATATACCAATATTTTTTTAAATATTCACATGTCCTGGTTAAGTAATTAATATTGTAAAATATTTAATAAGGAGAAAGTAAGAGATGTGAACAAAGGTGTATTTATAAGGATGTTTTTAAAGCATTATTTATAATATTTAATAATTAGATAAAGCTTAAATGTTCAGATAAATAAATCATTGTAGTTTAAAATAATACATTATATAATTTTGATATCTAAAGTATTAACAGCAAGGGTAATGAGTAAGAACTTAACAATATTTCATGAAAAAGCATGATGCAAGACTAGTATGGTGTGAATGTTGTATTATGTGTGACTGGTAGAATATATATTTTTATCCATTTATGAGACAAATGAAGGAAGCATATTTTCTAAACAAATCTCTTTAATGTCTCTGCTTCATCCTACAACTTAGGAGAGTTTACAGAGTTGGAGGAGAAATGGAAGTTGCTTTTTAAATATCATGGTCAGAGGATTAGAGGGAAGCTGCCTTACCAGGATTTTCCAGGTCACTCCCCCTTCACAATTTTTGCAGCCCTTCTGTAGTGTGTAACTGACTCTGACATTCATTTACACAGTAGCCAATGCTATTTTCTAGAATGCTCCCTCAGGTGGCAAAATCTCCTATTCAAATTGCCCATTCACTATAGTTTAAAATCACAATAACACAGAAAAAAGCAATCAGCATGCAGCTCTAACTCCTGAGCACTCCCTACAAACAGGTAGTTAAATTCTTGTACCAACCATTTCCTTGAAGGGTATTGGCTAAAATCAATGGCATAAATCCACTTCTGGTTTAAGACTAGGATCTGATTAATGAGTTGAGCTGCTCTAGTAGGGTAAAGAAATCAGGATTGAGGGTGAAAATAATTGAGCTATTAAAGGTTTCTTTTTTTTTTAAGAAGCTCTTCTTAGATTTTAATCCCAACACTTACTCAAGCCATATTTGAGAATATGGGCTTTCGGGGAGAGGAAGGGAAAGGAAAGTGACAAATTGTTCTCAGCTATTTAAGAGTCTCTTAACGGATTCCAGCAAAAAATCCCTTAGTGGATTTTTCTCTGTTGGTACAGTATGGGAGAGGGGAAAAGAGAAGTGTGGATAGGATGGGTGCATGGGGGATCCTTCACTCTAATATTGTCTCAAGTTCGTCAAGAAAGTGCAAAACAATGGTGAACTAGCACCTCTTATATTATCCTGGGTGGAGCTAGAACCCATCCTTCAAAGTGATGTATCATAAAAATGGAAAACAAGGCACCACATGCACTTGCCATCAAATTGGTACTAACTGATCAACACTTAGGTGCTCACATGGAAGTAATATTCATCAGTTGCCGGGCAGGTGGAAGGGAGGTGGTGAGGATGGGTAAACTCACAACTGGTGGGTGCAGAGCACACTGTATGGGGGATGGGCATGCTTGTAGCTCTGGCTTGGGCGAGGCAAAGGCATTACATGCAACCAAAATGTTTGTACCCCCACAATATTATGAAATTAAAAAAATAAATAGATAAAAAGAAAGTGCCACTATGTTGCTTTTAATTGTCAACTAACTTACCTGTGTATTTTTAAATAATTGTGAGTAAAGAACTAATCTAAAATTATATCACATATTAAACAAAGCAAGATAAGTTTGTGATTTGAGGAAATTTAGAGAAATACACGTGCTTTGTAATTGTAGATACTCATAATATTAGGAGTAAGGTATACCAGCATTTATGTTAGCATTTTGAACATTTCTCTGTATTTCCCACATTGCCATAATGAATTTTTCTTAGAGACTTATTCTTCATGGTTTATATTTTAATTGCTCAGACACGTCTTTAGCATTTTAATAGTTCAAGGCCAAGTGGTCAAAATTTATAGAAATGGCTTGGTTTTAATGACAAGTTTGATGAAAGAAACATCAAGCATTTCAAGTAGGATTTTACTGCTCATACTGTGTCATGCCAGTGAACGCAATAAAGGTTTTCTGAAGCTGATACCTGCACCGGTTCCAGATTTCTTAACACAGACACATTAACATTTTCCCTCAGTTTGAATGTGAATTTAAAAAGCAAGAACTCATTAGATTACTTCTGTCTGCTTTCTGCCTCAATATTCCACCTCTCATGGGTTCCCTCTTACTGGGCCCATTGGGCTATACAAGTTCAGGTGTATTTCCAAAGAGAAAGTAGACCGAAGACCAGAAGTGCTAAGAGGCTCACCATATTGCCAGACCCACAGGGCTTATTATTATTATTTGTTCTTCCAGGTGAACAGCAAGCAGTGACCTAGAGCTAATTGCTGAGTCCTTCCCTGCTGCCTGACTCGACTCGCAGCTTGACCCTAGAGGAGCTGGTCTGATCATGGGGCCTTCAGTAACCATGTGTTCACTCCTTCACTTTGGATCCATCCTTGGAGCTTGTTTTCTGCTCTGGCCCATATTTTGGTCCTAGATCAGTAACTTTTTCTGAGCTACTAGTCTTCCTTTAAGGAATACTTTATATTACCTTTCTTAAGGAACTGACCTAGTCCTTAAACCTTCCCCAAGTAAATCAGGCTCTGCAGCTCATATACATCTCACAGAAGTTGTCTACCTGAATTGCTCATTGCTAAATTTGGCTTCTCTCCTACTTTTAGGACCTATAGATATTTATGACCACCATTAATGTGTGTGCCATAACCAAAACTTACAATCCCTTTGTACTCTCTCCCTGGTCAATTCCATTGACAATATTCCCCTACCCTAGGATGAGAACCTCAGTGTATTTTCTTAGTCTTGCTGCAAGTCTATGTATGGTACTTCAGTTTTGAAGATTTCTTCCTAAGTACTAATCTACACGTAAAGCAACAGCCAAAAGTGATTTATTACTAGCCTATGACTTTGGCTAACGGAGTTACTAATAAACATTCTTAACTGAATCAGAAAAGTTAACATTAATTTTAAAATAATACTGCTTTTTATCTAGAAAAATTATTTTGTAAAAAGAGACAACACAATAGTTTTAGAAACATGACAGCCTGGACAATAATTTTGATAAGATTAAACATCTATATCTTATTTTAAGCATCTTAGTAAATCAGGAATAGAATGATTCTTCTAAATCATGATAAAGATTATATATCTAGAGATACAAACCGAACTTAATAGATAAACTTAAGAGCTAATTCCCCTTAAATTGGAAGATTAAGACATATTTTTCATTCACTAATCAACATTGATCTGAAAGTTCTTAAGTAAGCAATAAAATAAGAAAATAATATAAATAACAATATAAAAATAGGATACAGATTCATAATCTATTTGCAATAAAAAATCTAGTAGAATTAAGTAATTAATTGCATATTACATTTATAAAACCCAAGAATTTTTCTACATTCAGAGAAATATAATGGCAAGAAAAATCTCATTTATAATCACAACAGAAATTGAATGCTTAGGGATAAACTTGAAAAATACTGTGTTGGGGTTAAGAAGGAAAATGAAAAAAATTTTTGAGACACATAAAAGATTTGTGAGAGCAACATGACCTAATAAAACTTTCTATCAATTGTCCTCTGGTAGAAACATAAAATTGAACAACAATTCAAAAATTCATCTTCTTAAGAACCAAAAAATCAAGTTAGTGATCACAACACTTGATTTGAACATAATAACAAGGAAAGAGGTACTGGAGAGGGTGGCAAGGACAGTCTTGTACTGCTAACAGCACCCCCATCCCCAAAGTAGTTGTCCCTGAGTAGCACAGCATGGAAAGAGAATCTGTGTGCTTGGGGAGAGCAAAGTGAGTGAGGGACTTTGCATTGGAGCTCAGTGCTGCCCTGGCACAGGAGAACACAACACAGGGTATAATTCTGCCAGTGCCCACAGAGGAAGCATTTAGACTAGCCCTGGCCAGGGATGAATCCTACATCCAAGCAGGAGGAAACTGAGTTCTGGACAGCTTTGCCATAGCTGATTAAAGTGGCCTTGGGCCCTGAATAAATTTGAGTGGCAGTCAGGCCACAAGGACTGCACCCTGGTACAAACTAGTATGACACCAGCTGAGGTGTCCATGGGGGTGCCTTTCCCAACTTCAGGCCCAGCAACTCAGGGAGAGACTTCTTCTACTTGGGAGAAGGAGAAGGAGAATGAAGACTATAGAGAAATTTGTCTTGCAACTTAGGTACCAGCTCAGCCACAATAAAAGAAGATACCAGGCAGACTCATGAAACCCCAAATGCCTGGAAATGCTCCTGGGTGGTGTTTCTAGACCAACCCTGGGCTGGAAGGGAATCCATTGCCCTGATGGGACAAACCCAATCTTGGCAGGGTTCATAACCTACTGATAAAAGTGGCCTTGGGCCTTGAATAAATATTAGTAGTGGCCAGGAAGCAGTGGCCATACTGATCTGGAAGGCTGTAGACTTCAGGTGTGACCCAGTGTGGTGCCAACTATAGTGGCGATGGGAGTGCCAGCATCCCGGCAGCCCAGTATGCAGAGAGACTCCTGAGTGGGTGACAGTGAGAGAACAGATTGACCGAATTCCCCTGGCATTCCAGGGAATTCTCCCTTACCTTCCCCAAGTTCACCAAGGCTGTGTATCCAGGGCTCTGCAAGAGTCATAGCATTCCTGTGCTTAGGGTGCCCCTAATGCTGAAACAGCCACAGTAGCCACAGGCTTAGGTTACAATACTCAATCCCCTTTGAGTTCTTGGAAAGCCATCTCCAGAAGGACAGGTATAAACAAACCCAAACAAGAGAGTTTGGAATAAATACTTATCTCTTTAATGCCCACACATCAACAAGCATCCTCAAGCATCAAGAACATCCAGGAAAACATGATCTCTCCAACTGGACTAAATAAAACACCAGTTACCAATCTTGGAGTGATGGAGATATGAGACTTCTCAGACAGGGAATTTAAAATAGCTACCTTAAGGAAACTCACTGACCTTCAAGATAGCACAGAGAAGGAATTTAGAATTCTATCAGAGAAATTTAACAAAGAGATTGAAATTTTAAAAATCAAGCAGAAATTCTGAGCTGAAAAATTTAATCGACAAACAGAAAAATCCGTGAGAGTCTCTCAAAAACAAAATTAATCAAGGAGAAGAAAAAGTAATGAGCTTGAGAACAGGCTATATGAAAATACACAGTCAGAGGAGGAAAAAGAATAAAAAAGAGTAAAGCACACTCACAAAGTCAAGAAGATAGCCTCAAATGGACCAATATGAGAGTTATTGGCCTTAAAGAAGATGTAGAAAGAGAAACAAAAGTAGAAAGTTTATTCAAAGAACTAATATTAGATAACTTTTCAAACCTAAAGAAAGATATCAACATACACATACAAGAAGGTCAAAGATCACCAAACATGTTCAACCTAAATAAGACTACCTTAAGGCATATAATGATCAAATTCTCAAAGGTCAAGAATAAAGAAAGGACCCTACAAGCAACAAGAGAAAAGAAGCAAATAACATGTAAAGGTACTCAGATACATCTGGCAGCAGACTTCTCAGCAGAAACCTTACAGGCCAGGAGGGAGGGGGATGACATATTCAAAGTATAGAAGGAAAAAAACTTGCAACCTAGAATATTATATCCAGCAAAATTATCCTTCAGACATGAAACTCACTGGTATAGTAAGTACACAGACAAATACAGAATACTCTCACACCATAATCGCAGTGTATAAATTACTCATATCTTCAGTAGTGAGACTAAAAGACGAATGTATCAAAATTAATAACTACAACAATTTTTAAGAGATAGACAGCATAAAAAATATAAATAAAGATAATGAAAAGTCAAAAAGCATTAAGATGGAAAAGTATAGTTTTTTTCTTTTTTAGTTTTCTATTTGCCTGCTTTTTTTTGTTATCAGAGTTAAGTTGTCATTATTTTAAAATAACTGGTTATAAGATGTTATTTGCAAACCTCATGATAACAACAAAACAAAACCTATAATAGATATATAAAAAAATAAAAAGTAAGAAATTAAGATGTATTACCAGAGAAAATCACTCTTACACAAAGGAAGCCAGGAAGGAAGGAAGAAAGAAAGAAAGAGAGGACCAACAAAATAACCAGAAAACAAATAACAAAAATGGTAGTAGTGAGTCATTTCCTATCAGTAATAACACTGAATGTAAATGGACTAAATTCTCCTATCAAAAGGTATGTAATGACTGAATGGATTTTTTCATAAGACTGAACTATATATTGCCTACAAGCAACTCATTTCATCTATAAACATACACAGACTGAAAGTGAAAGGATGGAAAAAGAGCAGGAGTAGCTATCCTTATATCCAGAAAAGTGGATTTAAAGAAAAAACTTTAAAAAGAGACAAAGATGGTCATTATATAATGATAAAGGAGTCAATTCAGCAAGAGGAAATAATAATTGTAAATATATTTTTGACCCTACACTGGAGCACCCAGATATATAAAGCAAATATTAATAGAGCTAAAGAGATATATAGACCCTAATACAATAATATCCAGGGATTTGAACACCCCACTTTCAGCATTGGAGAAATCATCTAGATAGAAAATCAACAAAGGAATATCAGAATTAATTTGTACTATAAACCAAATGGACCTAATAGACATTTACAGAACATTTCATCCAAGAGTATAGAATACACATTCTTCTCCTTAGCACAGAAAACATTCTCAAGAATAGACCATAGGTTAGGCCACAAAACAAATCTCAAAAAATTCAAAAAAAAAAAAGAAAGAAAGAAAGAAAGAAAGAAATCGTATCAGGTATATTTTTTGACTACAATAGAATAAAACCACAAATCAATAACAAGAGGAACATTAGAAACTATACAAACACATGAAAATTAAACAATATGCTCCTGAATGACCACTGGGTCAGTGAAAAAATTAAGAGGGAAATTTAAAAATTTATTGAAAGAAAAGAAAACACAAACACAAAATACCAAAAGCTATGCAATTCAGTAAAAGCAATACTAAGAGGGAAATTTATAACAATAGATGCCTACATCCAAAAAGTATAAAAACTTCAAATAAGCAACCTAATGGTACATCTTGGAGAACTAGAAAAGCAGGAGCAAACCAAACACAAAACTAGTACAAGAGAAGTACTAATAAAGATCAGAGAAAAAAATAAATGAAATTGAGACTAAAAATAAATACAAAAAATTGAGCAAATGAAAGGTTGTTTTTTTTTAAGTAGAAACAAAATCAACAAACCTTTAGTCAACTCAGAAAAAAAATGAGAAGACACAAATAAATAAAATCAGAGATTAAAAAGGAGACATTAAACTGACACCACAGAAATTCAAAGGATCATTAGAGATTATTATGAGCAACCATGTGCCAATAACTTGGAAAACCTAGAAGAAACTGATAAATTACTAGACACATAAAACCTACTAAGACTGAGCCGTGAAGAAATCCAAAACCTGAATAGACCACTAACAACAAATGGGATAGAAGTGATAATAAAAGGTCTCCCGTCAAAGAAAAGCCTATGACCTAATGGCATCACTGCTGAATTTTGCCTCTTTTAATGAATAAGTATTACCAATCCTACTCAAACTATGCCAAAAAATTGAGGAGAAGGGAATACTTCTAAATTCATTCTACAAGGCCAGTATTACCCTGACACCTAAACCAAAGACACAACAAAGAAAGAAAACTACAGGCCACTGCTTCAGAGTAACATAGATGCAAAAATTATCAACAAAAGACTAGCAAACCAAATTAAACAACACATTAAAAAAATATTCATAATGATCAAGTAGGGTGTTGGATAGTTCAACATATGGAAATAGCTAAATGTCATACATCATATCAACAGAATGAAGGACAGAATCCATATGATCATTTCAGTAGATATCAAAAAAGCATTCAACAAAATTTACCATCCCATTCATATAAAAATGCTTAATAAACTGGGCATAGAAGGAGCATACCTAAACATGATGAAATCCACATATGACAAACCCATAGATAGTTATATTGAATGGGTATACAATGAAAACTTTTCCTCTAGGTTTGGGAATAAGAAAAGGAGGCATACCTTCACCATTTTATTCAACATAGTACTGGCAGTCCAAGTACTATGCTCTAGTCCAAGCTACAGCAGTTAGAAAATAGAAAGAAATAAAATGCATCCAAATTAAAAAGCAAGAAGTCCAAATTATCCTTGTTTGCAGACAATATGATCTCATATTTAGAAAAACCTAAAGACTACACCAAAAGACTATTAGAACTGGTGAATTCAGCAAAGTTGCAGGATACAAAATCAACATACAAAAACCAGTAGTATTTCTATATGCCAACAGCGAACAATCTGAAAAAGAAACAAAGGGAGTAATACCATTTGCAATAGCTACAAATAAAATAAAATACTGAGAAATAAATTTGACCAAAGAAGTGAAAGATCTGCAAAGAAAACTATAAAACATTGATGAGAGAAACTGAGGAGGACAGAAAAAATGGAAATATATTCCATATTCATGGGTTAGATGAATTTTTATTGTTAAAATGCTCATAGTACCTAAAGCAATCTACAGATTCAATGCAATCCCTTTTTAAAAAAAAACAGTGACATTTTGACAGAAATAAAAAATAATAACCCTAAAATTACATGAAACCACAAAAACCCAGTATAGCTAAAGCAATCCTGAACAAAAAGAACAAAGCTGGAGGCATCAAATTATCTGACTTCAAATTATACTACAGAGTTATAGTAACCAAAACAGCATGACACAGGCATAAAAACAGGCACATAGGCCAATAAAACAGAAGAGAGGACTCAGAAATAAATCCACACATTTACAGTCAACTCATTTTGACAAAGGCACCAATTTGAGGAAAGGACAGTCTCTTCCATAAATGGTTCTGGGAAAACTGGATATCCATATGCACAAGTATGAAACTAGACCTCTCTCTCAACACATATAAAAATCAAAGTGGATTAAAGCCTTAAATCTAAGATCTGAAACTATAGAACTACTATGAAACTATGCCACTAATAGAAGAAAACATTGGAGAAATACTCCGGAACATTGAACTGGGCAAAGATTTCTTCAATAAGACCTCAAAAGCACAGGCAACAAAAATAAAAATGGATAAATGCAATCTCATCAAGATAAAAAGCTCCTGCACCGCAAAGGAAGCAATCAGCAAAGTGAAGAGACACTCATAGCATGAAAGAAATATTTGCAAACTACTCATCTGAGCAAGGATGAATAATCAGAATACATAAGGGGCTCAAACAACTCAATAGCAAAAAAAAAAAAAAACTGCCTTAAAAATGGGCAAAAGATCTGAATAGACATTTCTCAAAAGAAGACATACAAATGGCCAACAGGCATATGAAAAAATGCTCAACATCACTAATCATCAGAAAAATAAAGAACAAAACTACAAGGCGATATCATCTCATTTCAGTCAAAATGGCTTTTGTCAAAAAGTTAGGCAGCAAGGGATTCTGATGAGGATGTGAAGGACGGGGAACACTCATATACTGCTGGTGGAAATGTAAATCAGTATAACCACTGTGGAGAACAGTATGGAGGTTCCTCAAGAACCTAAAAATAGAGCTATCATTTGATTCACCTACTGCTGGGTATATAGTCAAAAGAGAGGAAATCAGTATGTTGAAGAGTTCCCAGCACTTCTGTGTCTATTGCAGTAGCACTCACAATAATCAAGATATGGAATTAACCTAAAGGGCCATCAAAAGGTTAAGTGGATAAAGAAAATGTGGTATGTGTATGCAAAGGAATGTCATTTAGCCATAAAAAGAATGAAATCTTGTCATTTTCAACAACATGGGTGGAACCAAAGGACGTTATATTAAGTGAAGTAAACCAAGCAAAGAAAGGCAAATATTGCATGTTCTCACTCGTATGTGGGAGCTAAAAAGAATTGAACTCATAGAAATAGAAAATAGAATGACAGTTACCAGAGGGTAGGAAGGGCGGTGAGGAGGAGGAGATAATGAGGGGTTAGTGAATGGGTACAAAACAACAGTTAGATAGAAGGAGCATGTTCTAGTGTTTGGTAGCACAGGAGCACAAGTATAGTTAACAATAATTTCCTGTATATTTCAAGATAACTTCAATACTGGAATTAGAATATTCCTAACACAAAGAAATGATAAATGCTTGAGGTAATAGATACCCCAATTACACTGACTCGATCATTACGTGTTGTATACTTGTATCAAAATATCACATGTACCCCATAAATATGTACAACTACTGTATATGCATAATAATGAAAAATTAAAAATTAAAAAATTGACAAAAATAAAAAGATTTGAATAAAGACACAAATATAATCTCTAATTTTAACATATGATGACAATCTCAATGATATTTGATGAATTATTTTTGTCTGTAAAAACAAATACATCACAATAGCAAAACAAAGCTTTAATAAAGAAAAAGCTGTAATGAGGAACTTACCACATTTTACAGTATATTTTAAAATTATACTAATAAAGGAGATTTTAGGCATTAGAATAACAGATCATTACAACTGCATAGAAAATCCAGTGCAAAAATCAAATACATGTAAGAATTGCTATGTGTTATGAGTGGCATATGAATAAAAGAATGAATTTTTACATAGTGATATTTGATGGAACAACTGGAATTTATTTCGACAAAAGTTAGAAAAACTTTACCTCATAGCTTATACTAACACAAATATGAAAACTCTATCAAGACGTAAAACTGAATACAAATCTACATTAGGAAACAAAAATATAAAAAAAATTAAGATGTAAAACACACACACACGCCCCCCATAAAATACCTGAAGAGGATAATAAAAGAAGATGTTAACTTTTAACATATTAAAATTTGTCACGGTACAGCAAACCAACAAATCAAAATTAAAAAGCATCAGCAAATTGAGAAAATGTAATATGGTGCAATTGTAGTATAAGCATCTTTAAAATATATAAAATACATAAATCACTAAGAAAAAAGATAAACATCTTGAATGAAGAAAGCAACAAATACATACACAATATGAAAATAAGTTGTTTGTCAAATGATAAATATGCATAAGTATGAATAAACATGTACGTACGTTTATGTATAAATTCTGTCCCATTTCCAATCAAAAAATACAAATCAAAAAATACAAATTTCATCTATCAACTTGGGAGAATTAAAAAGGAGAATATGAAATGATATTGTGGGGGTAAGTATGACTGAATACTAATATTCTTACAATTCACGGGTGTGAGCGCTTTGGAATCACTTTTCTTTTAAAGAAAATTTGGCAGTGCGCATCAAAATATTAGAATCAGTAATTCCACATTTAGAAATTTAGTCTAAGAAAACGGCATGCACAATTTATCAAAACAGTTGTTTATCCTAGCATGTTTATGACAAAATATTTAAATCATCCAAATGCCAACAATAAGCTTTATTCAAATAAACTGGGATACTTGGGGGAGAAAAAAACACCACAATGCTACCTAGCTATGAAAATTGATTTTGACGAAGAACAATTAATGTCTTAAAAATATTTTATGATATATTTCTAAGTTGTAAAAACAAATTTATGAAGAATGTAGACCCAATAATCCAAAATTATACACATAAACATATATGCATACCTATATACTACAGATGTGTAAGCATATATATTTCTAGGATGGATTGAAATGTCTTAAATAATATGCCTTGATAATACATAGATAAATAAGTAAAACAATAAATAAAAATATAATAAATGATTATTCCTATGTGATAGAAATAAAACATTTTATCTTATTTGTACTTTTGTATTGCTAAAGTTGTCTACATGGAATATTATTTATGACTAATACAAAAGAAAATACCTTTATAATTTGAAAGTATTATATATGGTTTCTTTGCTCACTTAGTTATTCATTCACATGCTCAGCAATTATTATTGAGTAGCTGCAGACACTTTATTAGGTACTGAGCAAAACTGCCTTTTCTGTCATGGAGCTTGTAGCTTAATGGGATAGCCAGGCCAATCATGCAGAAACTCCATGCTTTCAAACACTTTGGTTATATAGGGAAAGAGCTGAACAGGTGCCTTTGAGAATTTATAACTGGGATCATATTAAGTCTGAAGACTCACAGGATGTTTCCCTGAAGAAATGACATTTAAGCTAAAAGATACAGTCTGAGTGTAGGATAATTAAGTAAAAATTAGGAAAGAGGGTCTCAGAGAAGAAAGGGTATCATTTGCAGAAGCACTTTGTGGCAGAAAGGAGCCTCGTGAGTTAGAAAAATTGCAAATATTTTCTGATGAGGTTGGAGCATAGAAAGCAATGGGGATGTTTAAAGATGGGGTCTCAACTTGGGGTCTCGACTAAAGACTTAGTCAGGATTCACACCTTTCACCTCTCACAAGAATCAATTCACGCTGGGTAACAGACTTAAACCTAAGGAGTGAAACTATCAGAATTCTAGAGGAAGATGTTGGAAATACTCTTCTAGACATTGGCCTAGGAAAAGAATTTATGAAGAAGACCCCAAAGGCAATCACAGCAACAACCAAAATAAATAAATGGGACCTGATCAAATTAAAAAGCTTCTGCACAGCCAAAGAAACTGTCACAAGAACAAACAGACAACCTACAGAATGGGAGAAAATTTTCGCATGCTACAAATCTGATTTCAAGGGCTGATAACTAGAATCTATTTAGGACTCAGAAAAATCAGCAAGAAAAAATCAAACGACCCTATCAAAAAGTGGGCAAAGGACATGAACAGAAACTTTTCAAAGGAAGACAGAATAATGGCCAAAAAACATATGAAAAAATGCTCAACATCTCTAATCATCAGGGAAATGCAAATCAAAACCACAATGAGATATCACTGAGCTCCTGTGAGAATAGCCTTTATCAAAAAGTCCCAAAACAATAAATGGTGGCGTGGATGCAGAGAGATAGGAACACTCATACACTGCTGGTGGGACTGCAAACTAGTGCCACCTCTGTGGAAAGCAATACCTTAGAGAGATACAAGTAGAATTACCATTTGATCCAGAAATCCCATTACTGGGCATCTACCCAAAAGAACAAAAGACATTCTATAAAAAAGACACCTGCACCCGAATATTTATAGCAGCACAATTCACAATTGCAAAGATGTGGAAACAACCCAAGTGTCCATCAATACATGAGTGGATTAATAAAATGTGGTATATGTATACCATGGAGTACTATTCAGCTTTAAGAAACAATGGTGATATAGCACCTCTTGTATTCTCCTGGATAGAACTGGAACCCATTCTACTAAGTGAAGTATCCCAAGAATGGAAAAATAAGCACCACATCTACTCACCAGCAAATTGGTTTCACTGATCAACTCACAAATGCACATATAAGAATAACATTTATTGGGTGTCAGGCAGGTGGGAAGGGGGAGGAGGGGACGGGTGTATGCATACATAACTAGTGCGATGCCCACCATCTGGGGGATGGACATGCTTGAAGTTCTGACTTGGGCGGGGGAGGAAGGCAACATACGTAACCTAAACATCTGTACTCCCATAATATGCTAAAATAAAAAAAAATTAAAAAAAAAGACTTAGTCTATATCCTAAGAGCAATGGAAAGCCATTGGTGGTTTTTTCATATTATCAAAAGCACCTTGGAGCAGGGTGGGGAATATACTTGGTCCTCTCTCCAGAGCCTCAGAACTGATGAGAAATGAAGGAGTCCTCCAAAAACCACTTCTTTTAGAGGCCTCATAGTCCCTTGTCAAAACTCTCTAACATGAAAACCATGAGAAGGCTCCAATTCCAACCCCTTTCCCTGAAATTATTCTGTCCCACATCCCCACTCAGGCACAACAAAATAATCACCCCGAAGTATGATTTATCTGTTGTCAACTCACTAGGTTGTTACCTCTAACCTACATGGAGTAATTCCACCATATCCCCAACTAACTTGCTTCAAGGTCTGTTCCTGATCTGGCCCAGAGTGCAAATTCAAAAACTGATACTTATAATTAGTTAGCATTGCTCATGTTCTCTCTGTTCTGATCACCCTTCTTATTTATTTATTTTTTTAAATTCTTTGCAGAACATCGATATAAATATTCATGGCACATTGCAGAAGTTTTCAAAGCATTGAGAATGCTGGGGGATAGGAAGATGTTATAATTCCATTTTTCAATGAGGAAACAGATTCAGGGATGTAAAACAAATTGCTGAAGGACAAACCTGGGAAAGCGAGGTCTCCCAAAACTTGAAAGAATGTTCTTTCCACCACAACATACTGCTTCTCAGTAAGTGCAAAGATCCTTTATCCTTCTCCCTGGAGAACAGAAGGTATCAGCTTGCTGGGACTACATCTGTGAAATGCACTTTGCACAGTAGTTAGCATAGCATTATTCCCTTTTAGGTGCCTAATAAATGCCTTTGAATGATTGATAGCCGACTTGTGATTTTCCTGATCATGCTAGGCCAACCTGACATGAAACGTCTTGGGAGGAACTAGTTCCCTGAACAGCAGGTAGGTTTTCTGACACTGAGTGACATAGAAATGACAGAAAGTCAGTTGAAATCGCTACCACAGTTAAATGTCCTTTTAAGTAATTATATGCAAAATAGATTTCTCACCATGAAGAAGCTTCACCTGTTGACGGTATAGCAACTAACAATAGTTGATTAAGTCACAAAAGTTAGTTTAGGTCTCTTGGGCATAAAATCATTAGGGACATGATGCTGTTCACATGCCATCATGTTCTTCATGTCATAATTTAATGTCATTGGAGTTATAAAGAAGAAATAATGACACCAGATAATACACACTGAGTGCTAACTAATGGGACTGCTAAGCACATCTATTCATCATCTCATACAATCTTTACAAGTTTACAGCATCATTAATACATATTATTACTACTCTTCCACAAGTGCCAAAACTGAGTCTTAGAGCAGTTTTGAGGTTCACCAAAAGTCATGGAACCAGAAAGTTGCAAAAATCCACTTCATCTGATCCAAATTCTTTGCTCTTAATCACTCATCCAAACTGTTTATACCTACGTTATAATGAAAGAAACAGATGGTTACTCCAGAACGTTGTTTTTTTATTTTGCTTTTCTCCTAGAGTTCAGTCAGTGTTTTCCGGTTTAGCTATTCTATTGAAAAGCACATCCCTTTGCCCCATGTCCACATACCTGGGTTAGTAGGAATTACATAGGTGGGGCAAGATTTAGCATTTATAGCAATTGGTAACATTTATAAACATGACTTCCATCATTATAGCATGCTATTTAGAGCAGGGTGCTAAGGGGACATAGAGTAGATGGTAGTGGTTATCTCACCACGTCATGGAACATAGCTGTAAATGCAAACATACTCATAAAAGGTCAAAAGAAAAATACTTCTCTCAGGATTGAAGATGTCTGGCATCTCTGGGTTCCATTGACATCAGAGTATGACAGTATAGTTGTCCCAATTCATGGACATAACAACGGAGCCAAGAGATGAAGTAAACCATATTCATCGTGGGTACTTGGGCTTGTTAAATTTGATAGAACCGTTTTGAAGTACATCACTCCCTGGGTATCCTCGGAGAACTTTGGTTCCAGGACCCGTATGGATACCCAAATCCCTTATATAAAATGGCATGCTCTTTGCACACAACCAACACACATCCTCCCAAATACTTTAAGTCACCTCTAGAATACTTGGTATACCTAATGCAGTATAAATTCTACATAAATATAACAGTTGTTGTACTGTATTGCTTTTTATTATTTTTATTGTTGTACTTTTATTTTTTATTAGCTGTTTTCCAAATATTTTTGATCCTCGATTGGTTAAATCAGTGGATGTGGAACCGGCAGACTTGGAGGGCCCACGCTGTTTTATAATTCAGACATCTGGGGGGAAGTTTCAGCTAACCTCCATCCAATGTGCATATTGAGACTAAATTTAGTCAGAACACGCTGAATTTTGTCAATTGTTTTGTGATTTTTCCCTTGCTAGGCTAAGCTATCACATACTGATTTTTGTATTACCAAATCAAACTTAAGTACTAATATGGCAGTTTAGAAAATAAACCATGAAATTAAAGACAATTTGGAATGCATTAGACATGAATTCAAACCATGGGTCCACCGCTGTGACTTTGGGCAGGTAGCTTAAAATCTTCAAACCTGAGTTCCTGCCTCAGTAAAATGGACCTATTAATATAGACCACACTTGGTTGCTCTGAAAATAAATTTAAATGTCATCATGTATTTAATTCACGTAGTAAAATTCCTGACGTACAATTGGAGATCCATAAATAATAACAAGAAATAAGAATGAATTCTAAATTTCTTCAAATGTTGTTTGTTCATACTAAGTGCCATAAAAGGATTTATTACTATTATTAATACTACTGTACTGAGATTGGACTTTCTTTTTTCCTGCCTCCTAGGAGCTCAAGATCTCATTTTGAGATTTCTCTGAGGACTGAAAAGAAAGTCTGCACCCAATATTTCCTATGCCACCTTGGCCATGGCTCTATTCACTCCACAGTTGAAAGACTGAATGAACCACCAAAGTTGTTGGCAGACTCTTGGGTTCTCTATGGCTTTACCTCTGAATCCCATTCTGCTTAATCTGGATCCAACTCTTCCTCATAAAGCAGCTCTCACCCACCACCCAGCTATGAGGAATCCCAACATTGCTGGGGAAAATACAACATAAAAGCCAGAGTCTGAAAAATCCTTTTCATTTTTGCTGGTTTTTAAAGTTAATTTCTACTTCGCTCTTCCCACATTCCTCTGTGAGGCAACTGTAGGCCAGCATGCTGCTTTCTTAAATTCCAGCTACAAGTTCAATGAGAGAGAATGTTGTTCTGTTTCCACTTTCCCCTCCTCCCCACTTCTACCTTTATGACATATTCAGAAATGTATGCATATTCTACCAATGAACGAATACCCCCAGGCATACGTGCACATCTATTCTCATGTCCACACCTACGTATACCAATGCACATAAACACAAAATAAAATGAACACATACCCAAAAACACACTCCCATGCAAACGTCACATACATGCATATGCCTGTGCAGAAACACTCACTCACACACACTGATAAACATACTTGTCTGTGCACATATTTAGAGGTGAATGTGTGGGTACACATGCATGTATCCTCACTGACTCTGGTTCGGCACATGGCAGAGACCTAAGGCTTTTGGCTTCCTGCACTTCATTTCCTTTTATCCCGTGATTACCAGTTCCAAAGAGAGAAGGTAATGTCTTGCAACAATTTAGGTTGAAGGGATAACATGTCTATGTTTGCAGTTAAGTCAGTCTAGTACTGTGGTCTGAATGTTCGTGGTGTACATTGTGAAAAGCAGATAATTTGTCTGATTTCAGAGGCTCACGGCTGGAGGAGAATTTGTCTCAGAATGAATTATACTTTGAGTCTGATTTAGATGACATTTTGAACTTTAAACTTTTGAGTCGATGGTGGAACAAGTTAAGACTTTCAGTGCCACTGGGATGAAATGAATATAGTTTGCATGTGTGAAGGACATAAATTTTAGTGGACCAGGGGCAGACTGCTATGGTCTAAATATTTGTTTCTCCTGAAAATTTATTCGTTGAAATCTAATCTCCAAAATAATGGCATTAAGAGGTGGGGCTTTCGGGAAGTGATTAGGTCATAAGGTCTCTGCCCCATGAATGGGATTAGTGCCCTTTAAAAAGAGGCCCAAGAAAGCTTGTTTGGCCCTTCCACTACGTGATAAAACCAAAAGAGGTATCCACCTATGAAGAATGGGCCTGAACCAGACACTGAATCTGCTGGCATCTTGATCTTGGACTTTACAGTCTCCAGAACTTTGAGCAATAAATACTGTTGTTTATAAATTACCCATTCCAAGTATTTTGTTGTAGCAGCCCAAAGAGACTAAGATAGTCAGGAAGAGATTGAATCCATTACCATAGTGTGGGATCAGGGAGGCAGCTAGAGAGATGACTGGGTCTGCTTTTCCTCATTTCTATGCCAAAGCCGAGATGGAAATAAAACCAAATTTTGTGGCATGGTAAAGACACAAGGCTAAGATTGCTTGTCATATTGCTTCCAAGACTCTTAATTCCATAGAAAATTTTAAAAGAGTATTATGTTATTCTCCTATAAAATAATCACCTTCAGCCATTTCTATCCATCGCAAAATGTTATGTAAGCAATTACACATATGGTTTGGAGCAACCAAGTTGATGTTTAAAGCAATCATGTTTATTCTTAGGAGCTTTTTTATTTTTAATTGAATATTCCATCTTATCTTTACATTAACCCATGAGATAGAGAGTATTGCCATTATACAAATCTGAGGTTCAAATATGAAGCTCAGAGACTACTAGCCCTAGAGGGTCAAAGAGACAGTAATCACCTGAGGAAGTCAAGAGTCTAGGTCTTCTTTCTGACTCCAATTCCAGGGTCATTGCCACTACCCCAAACTACCTCGGATGACCCTTTCCTTATGTGTTCAGGAAGGGATTCTCCTCTCTTTTGAAGTGGGGCAATATTACCAGGTCCCTCTCTGCAAAAAAAAAAAAAAAAAGAGAGAGAGAGAGAGAGAATCCAATATTTTGTTGGAAATGCTTCAATCCCTTGCCTAAATTCAGACTAGCCTTAAGCTCTGTTATAACTATTTTCATGTTTTGGTTTTTTTTTTATATTATAAAATACTACAGAGTCCCTCATATCTTAGCCCCTTATTGCTATTCTACCTGAAATAGCAATTTTGGTAATACTTGCAAAATAAGGTTCAGATGGCCAAAATGAAAGGCCTTCTCTTGTTGCGGGTGACCTTGAAAACAATTTTTCAAAGAAAAACTTTCCATTATTTCTACTGCCACCTTGTGTAGAAAAGCAGCCTATTAGTATCACAGAATCGTATGGTGGATCCCATTGGAAGAACAAGATCCACAGATGATGTCCACAGTAGCAAGTAATCAGGATGGATTTGCTTTGATGTGCAGCACATCTTCTTCTTTTCTTTCATAACCTCTCCAGCCAAAAGCACATGGCCCTGCATTTGCACCATGGCTCTCAGTTGCTGATCTTCAAGGAAATGGTGATTTTAAATTGGTTTTTGGTATCTTAAAGGAAGGCAGCAGAAGAGCAGTAAAACCCGTGATTATGCAAGGAGCTGAAGAAGGGAAGGTGTTCATGGTGCTTAGAGGGCAAAGACCTGGGGCTAAGAGGCAAGAAATATGTTCACTCTTCAAGAAGAGAAG
>RJWJ010025899.1:0-23468 GCA_004363605.1 Indri indri | reverse complement strand
ACCACCAGTGATGGTATGTAAACTGAGATGTGAGGGATGAGAAGAATTGACATAGCAGAGTGCTCCAAGCAGAGAGAACATGTATCAAAACCCACAGATGAGTTTCTGGAGCATCAAGACTAAAGTATAGAATTTGTGGGCTAGTAATAACGATTATAAGGCACAGCATTTATCCAGCATGGACTGTCTGTCAGTGCAGTACTAAGTGGACGGCATAGGCTCTCTCATTTGGTCCTCACATCATCCCTTTGATGAGGCAATTGAGGCACAGAGAAGTTAAGTTCTTTGCCCATGGTCACAACAATGGTGAAGGGGTGAAGTTAGGAATTAATGCCTAGCCAACCAGCCCCAAAGCTCACACTTGTAACCCCTACTATAAAGCCCCAGTCTGCAACTCAGATAAATATACCTAATGGTGGGGCTTCAGATCAGTTCTCTATCCTTCACCAACAGAGCTACTAACCCAACCTATAGGTCCAAATCCACCCCAGGTTCTAGAACATCTCTTATCTCTGAATCTCTGTCTATTTCTTGGGTTCTTGCCAATACTTGGGACCCAGTCATTCCTCTTACAGTTACCAGGTCTCCGGTTAGTATGCCAGGCTTCCAGACTGAGGCTCTGTCCCCCAATTACCTGGAAAGTAGAATCTTGCCTCTAAGTTCAATCTTCTTGCCTAGATCCCTCCTATCAGACCTCAGACATTATGTTCTGCCTCCTTTTTTGGACTCCTTCATGTTTTGACCCCATGGGTATCCTCAAATTGTTTTGGGGTCTCTGTGCCTATCTGTCTGGTCTCTGGGGTCTAGTGATCTTCGGTCTAGCCTGACTACAAAGCACTGCCGAGAAAACATGTTTGTCACATAGAGGTGGCCATCATTTTTCCCAGACATAGGATTGTGGCCAACTCTTCCAATCTCAAAACCATTTTTGTGCATCCCAATCCTCTTGTCATGTCAGCTG
Organism: Indri indri; assembly: GCA_004363605.1. Lineage (NCBI taxonomy): Eukaryota > Metazoa > Chordata > Mammalia > Primates > Indriidae > Indri > Indri indri. Next base: position 22,507 of record RJWJ010025899.1, on the reverse strand, counting down.
TTAGGGTTAGCTTTCAAATCCTATTACTTTGTTTTTTGGGCTATTTTGGAAAATGATTCATTTAATTTTTCTCTTGTTTAGATTATTCAAAGATATCTTATCCTTCCCAACAACAAGAGCAAATAAGTTAATAAAAGCAGTATTTTTCCTAAGCAAATCAGAAATCTTTTATGAATAATTCTGTAATCATTGTAGAGCTACCAGAACAAAAAGCTCAATGTGCAGCCAAATTTTAAAAATTTCCATTATTACATAGTTACAAATGCAAAGATAGATAATTTGTGTATGCATACATATTTATTGTGCATTCATATTTATATATTATAGTATTATCTCTAATCATAAAGCTTTTTAATCTATATTCACAATATATGTTTCTCTTTTTTTGGTTCCAGTTAATGTCTCCGACCTCTTAAGGTATGAGAGCTCTTCTATTTAGCAGGCCACAAATATTTCCTAGTGCACCATTGCTTCTTAGAATATCCTGTGGCCTTTTGGAGGGTCCACGTCTTAAAGCCATGACATTTATTTATTTGTCTATAAAGTCAAGAACTGTTTATCATCTATAAACATGTTTATAAATGGCTTTGTATTGAAACAGAATCATTTTTGCAATAAATTAACTGCTGAGTAAATACTTATACAATTTTCTATATTTTTGAATGTACTGCTATTTTTCTCTATGATGAAGTTTTAAAAATCAACTAAATGATTAGTAAACTATGTGTTATATATCTGATTTGTACAAGTTAGGAAGACTAATTTACAAGGGTAAATGTTACTTAATAATTCACAGATCTATCCACCAAATAAAGTTTTTCCATTTCTGAAAGTCATCATTTGACAGTTTTGTCTAGCAGGTCTTTATTCCTTTCCAGTTCTAAATTGCTTGAACATGACTTCAATTCCTAACTATCAATTTCCCGCTGAACTCCCTCCTTACTGTCTAGTATCTGTAGTATCTGAAACTACTTACTTTAAGGCCACAAGTGACCTTCTCTTTAAAGTACAGTTTTCTTTGTTGCTGTATTTTGAGCATTTCTATGGCCTTTCATATGATTACACCACATTCCCAATTATATTCTTTCTAGTTTTTGTAGCATCAGTTATACCTTGGTACAAGTTTTATATATACCTATGCACATGCACACACACTCTCTCAGTTTTTATGCTGAGTCTGTATTTCCTCATATACTTTAACTATCTGTGTTCCAAATGATCATTAGTGTGTTTATAACAAAGTTTAGGCATAGATATTGATAGCATTTGTATTATTCTGCACATAACTCAAAGAAAACAACCTATACTTTTACTTAAGTACTTGCATAATTAGTTATGGACTCATACACATAGTGGGAAGGAGGCAGTAGAGATGGGCAAGCATTTTAATAATACTTTAAGAAAGTCAGTTCAAATGTCCTTTCTATGATTATCACTAGAGTCTCAGTGCTTTGTTTTTCCAGGTGCAAATATATTTTTTGCAAGCTTCTGATTGCTCACATATTCATTCACTTCAATCATACTTATCTATTTATCTAGGTGATCTTCTTATTCCAGAAGCTAGAGATTCAATGGCAATTCAAAACAGACTCTGCCAGATTACAGTTTTGTGGGGAAGGTAAGATTAATAACTTATTCAACCAAGAAAGCCTACAATTGAAACTTTTGAAAGTGTCAAATATTGGGTTAATTTCAGGATAATATAGGGGTACAAACATTTAGTTACCTATATTGCCTTTGCACCACCCGAGTCGGAGCTACAAGTGTGCCCATTCCCCAGACAGTGTGCACCACACCCGTTAGGCGTTGAGTATCCGCATCTCCTCCGTCCCCACCTGCCTGACACCCAATCAATGTTACTTCCATATGTGCACATAAATGTTGATGAATTAGCACAAATTTGATGGTGAGTATATGTGGTACTTATTTTTCCATTCTTGTGATACTTCACTTAGGAGAATGGGCTCCAGCTCCATCCGGGATAACACAAGAGGTGTTAGTTCACCTCTTGTTTTTTGTGGCTGAGTAGAACTCCATGGGATATATATACCAAATTATATTAATCCACTCATGTATTGATGGGCACTTGAGTTGTCTCCACATTGTTGCAATTGTGAATAGTGCTGCTATAAACATTCTAGTGCAGATGTCTTTTTTATAGAATGTCTTTTTTTCCTTTGGGTAGATGCCCAGTAGTGGGATTGCTGGATCAAATGGTAGTAATACTTTTAGCTCTTTGAGATATCTGCATATTACTTTCCATAGAGGTTGCACTAGTTTGCAGTCCCACCAGCAGTGTAGGAGTGTTGCTATCTCTCTGCATCCATGCCAACATTTGTTGTTTGGGAATTTTTGATAAAAGCCATTCTCACTGGAGTTAAGTGACATCTCATTGTGGTTTTTATTTGCATTTCCCTGATGATTAGAGATGTTAAACATTTTTCATATGTTTCTTGGCCATTTGCCTAAGTATTGTTTTAAGAGCCCATAATAGGGATATCTGACCTCATTAGGAAGGTCAAGGAGAGCTTCCTTAAGGATGTATTTCTTTATCTGAGATTTTTTGTTGTTTTGAGGTAATTTCTTCTTCTATTGCCCCAGCTGGAATGCAGTGTCATTATCATAGCTCATTGCAACTTTAACTCCTGGCCTCAAGCAATCCTTCTGCCTCAGCTTCTCAAGTAGTTGGGACTACAGTTGTGTGTGACTGGGCCTGGCTAATTTTGTTTGTTTTTTAGTGATAGGGTCTCATTCTATCACCCAGGTTGGTCTCTAACTCTTGGGCTCAAGGGATCCTCCTGCTTTGGCTCCCAAAGAGCTAGGATTGCAGGTATGAGCCATCACACCTGGCCTTTAACTGGGATTTGAATGATGCATTTGAGGTAATCATGTGAAGAAGATTCAAAGGAACCTGCTAACCAAAGGTGATGGCAAAGTTAGGGCTCAGTGGTGGAACTAAAAAATATATTGTAAGAGAGATGAAAAGGAGTTAGATGTTCCCGGAAGACACAGACCACCATGTAGAGCCTTATAAGCCATACTGGTTTTGTTATTATAAGGATGAAAAGCCACTGAAGAGTTTCAAGTGGCAAGGGAATGGAAGAGGCTATGGGGAAGAGAGGGGAAAGAAATGTCATGTTCAGATTTATATTTCCTGCATAGAGGTTTGAGTGTATTTCCCACCCTCAGCACCATCTTTCCCTTGGTGATATAAAATTATAATAGTTTGCATTTAGTTCTCCTCCTGACACAAAGGCCTGTCTTTCTGAGTCTCTTTTGTTTGTTCTGTCTCTTCTTCATAATCTCTGAATAGTGCAATTCCTTAAAGCTTCTTCTCTAGTTGCTAGCCTTCAACCACGTAAGTACATCAGCAATTTACAACCCATACCTGTCCTTGTTTCTCCATTATTTCTTTGTATTTACCATAAATCGCATGCCACCTAAGACAATTTTACACTAACAAGGGAATGACAAAATGCTTCTTTGAAAATAGTTGCTTAATAAATATCTTTTATGTAATGTTGCACAAGTAGCTTTAAAATTAAGTGCAACGAATTGATTAATAAGAAGGGGAGTTCATTCTCCTGGATCTTAAAGCTCATCGCAGCCTGCTATTAAAACATTATCTTATTCAGGGTCAGACTCTTCCTACCAATAGCTGATGTCTGCTAAAGGTCACCAATAGTGAGTAAACTTCAAGGATTCTTTCCCAAATTCTGCCATTCCCTTCAATTCTGTCATATGCAACCTTCCTCTGTATTCTTGAGAAATTAGTCACCCCATTGGATAGCATCCATTATTTAAAATAAATTAATAGAGTGAGAAATCTAATGCTAGTTGAAATGTAAGAAAGTGGATTCTCAGCTCTTCCTGTTCCTTTGATGTGTCAGACTGCTTTAAATAGTCCCCAATAATTCTGCTTTCTCTCTCTTTTAGGAAGCATTTCTCATTTACTCAAAATGACAGTGCTCTATCTCATCACAGACCTTCTGTAGTATTTAGGTTTCAAACAACTTGATTTAAACCTCCAGCCGAGGCTTATAGTTAGGCAGTTATGACCAGGTGTCCTCACTGGTTATTTACAACCAGTATCTATTCTGACTCTTCGGTGCTAATTTTTAGTTTCCCCTCACTCCTGTCTCTACTCATGCTAAATAACTAGCCATACCTGAACACACTGTGTTTTCTCTTCCCATTTTGACTTTGTGCTTACTGGAGATCCCGCTGTCTGAAATATACTTTGCCTCCCATTTTCCCTTGGAAAATTCTCTGCTTATTTTTAAAAACTCGGCTAAAGCACAGTTTATTTTTAAGATTTTCCTGATTTTTACAGATAGAATAAATCATTCCTTGTCTATGGTTCCCTGAGCACTCTGTGCAGATCTCTAATGTAAAACTTATCACCCCATATTATAATCATTTATTTCCAGCATTGTGTTGACCTCTAAGCCATGAACCCCTTGAGAGTAGCAGCGGTGCTTTGTTCACTGTTGTTGTGTCATAGTGCGCAACAACCAAGTACCTAAGCTTTAAAAAATTTGTGGAATGAGTCAGAGGATTTACAAATGAAGAAAAAATATTTTAGTAGAATAATCGGATTGTTCTTTTGTGTTTTATACATTCATTAACACCTTGATTCTACAAGATTATATCATGGGGAAGAGACTTTTTTATCCTTTTCTATTTGTATCTCTCGATGTAATATCGGGCACATGAGAGACGCTCCATTAAAACAAAACAAAATGAACAAGCAATCTACATACAAACACACACACACTGCTTTTAAAAATAAATATACTCCTGCCTTTAAGAGTGTGTTAAGAATACAGAAGAGTATGAGTTAAAGTTTAACTTCCATCGCTACTTCCTTACCCATGTGAGACAATGAGCTGTTGGAAAGCCAGAGAGTGATGGTCTCTTCATATATCAGACAAATAGAACCCGTTATAACTCCAGGTTTCAAACTCTCATTGATTCATGAAAAATCATAAAATAAAAGGTAGAAGTAATAGAATAAAATAGAGTAAAAGGTAAAAGTTAAAGCTAAATAAATGGCACCTGATCAAATTAAAAAGCTTCTGCACAGCCAAAGTAACTGTCACAAGAGCAAACAGACAACTTACAGAATGGGAGAAAATTTTTGCATGCTACAAATCCGATAAAGGGCTCATAACCAGAATCTATTTAGAACTCAGGAAAATCAACAAGAAAAAATCAAACAACCCTATCAAAAAGTGGGAAAAGGACATGAACACAAACTTTTCCAAAAGAAGACAGAATAATGGCCAAAAAACATATGAAAAAATGCTCAACATCTCTAATCATCAGGGAAATGCAAATCAAAACCACAATGAGATACCACTTATCTCCAATGGGAATGGCCTTTATCAAAAAGTCCCAAAACAATAAATGTTGGCATGGATGCAGAGAGATAGGAACATTCATAAACTGCTGGTGGGACTGCAAATTAGTGCAACCTCTGTAGAAAGCAATATGGAGATACCTTAAAGAGATACAAGTAGAAGTACCATTCGATCCAGCAATCCCATTACTGGGCATCTATCCAAAAGAACAAATGATACTCTATAAGAAAGACACCTGCACCTGAATGTTTATAGCACCACAAACAAGCAATGCTAATTGAGAATTTACTCTATGCAAGACAGTGTTCTCAGTGCTTATAAGATTAGTTTGCACAATTTTTAGAACTCTATGAGGTACTTTGATTTACCCTATTTTTATATACAGATATGAAGGCCTGAAAAGATAAGAAATTAGACTCAAGTAGTCTAGTCCCAGAAACCATATTCTTAACTGCAGTGCATGCAGACAAAAAAGGGACTATAAAAGCATTTGCTATTTTCTTACTCCACTGAGCATAACTGCTTGCTAACCTGATCATAGTCTCTTCTATTCTTCAAATTGAGGAAAGTTGCTGGAACTTAACTTTCCATCATATCTCTCTAACAATCATAACAGATTTTATCATATCATAGGTTTTACCCAGCTCAGTGTTTCATCTGAGTCACTTAGCAGTATCAATATGTATACTCAGTTTTAGCAAAAATACATTTTCCACATTGATCCAAATATTGTGGTACACCTTGGAGAGTTTTACTGTTTACCATGGCGCACAGATAGAGAGCTACTTCTTTGTGAAGACTGATCAAGACATTCTGTATACTATGCTCAGTTCCTTGACACAGAAACCTGTATCACAGAACAAGCAATTATCTGCTTTCAGCAGAATGTGCCATTAAAAAAAACACTTTGTTGTCAGTTTATATTTTCTTTATCACGAACATTATCAAAATTAATTTGGGGATATTAGAAGGTAAAAATACCTAAATCCAAGGCCCAGAACCTTGTAAAATTTCTTGGCAAAACAGCCACTGCTTAATATCCCTGGATTATATTTTCACTTTATACGTTCTAATGTGGACAAGATTCTCTGTCTCTAATTCTGAAAGGAGTGGAAAAGTCTTTATAATTTATTAACCCCTGAAAAGGGCACATTCTTATGTCAAGCCTTCTGAGACTGAGACAGAAAGAAGATAAAAAATCACATTCATACTCTTAATTATTGAATTCTAATTTTACTCCCTTTTTTTGCATACTTCAAATGGGCATTACTAAAGGGACTAGGTTCAGGACTATTATTTTATTATTATGCAGTATTACAAGAGTAAAACATTTTGTGTTAAATCAAGTGTGTGCGGGTAACTTTGATTTGTTTCACAATGTATATGTATGTCACTAGATAGACTCTTCAGTGGCTAATTAAATGATACTATCTAAGAATGGTTTATCTTCAAGTGATAGGTTCTCTGTCAGATTGATTTTCTCTGAGGAGGTTATATTTCAGGCTTTCTTATTTCTTTTAAGTCACTGAGCATCTGTAAATAAGTTCAATAGGTAATAATATCACTTTTAGTTCAACTGTTCTAGGAACTAGTATTAATATATACAAAACTACCGAAAAAATGAATCTCAAACTATGGATTGTCTCTAGTTTGCTTATTCAAATACAAACTACTATCACTCAAAAGGTATTAAATTTGTTAGCTAAAAGAGAAGATAAAATTCCTCCATTTTTCATCCTCCTATTTATACTATCTAAGTCCTGTGTAAAACCAAACAATTGTAAACTCAGTACACTATTACCACCAAAGACTTTATTGTAAAATAGAGGATGAACATAAAGCTAGGTGGCTTGCAGAGACACTATCAATACAAGATAACTTTGTCTAAAAATGCTCGATAATGTTTTTGGAATCCACTGCAAATTACATATTTTATTTTTGTAATATTGCAGTGATCACATTCAGAATCAAATATGACTTATAAAATAATTGGTAGACATTTTCACAAATCCCAAACATAATGTACATACAAATCTACTTTAAATTAGAACATTCCTGAGAGCTTAAAGGTACCTTCAACACAAGATGTGCAATTAAGTCTATCCTTTAATACATGTTTCCTGTTTCTTAGAAAGTTATTGGTTTTACTCGGCTGAACCCTAAAATACATTTTATATTTGTAGTAACCTAAAGATGAAAGCTCTTCAGATAGGAAAAAAAAAAAACATAACATATACAAGAGAAAGCATCTTTTACATCATTCAGTTAAAAGTGCCAAGCACCTAGAAGAGTGCTCCACACAGAGTAGACAGTTAAAAAAAAATTAGTAACTAGTTAGATAGCCAGATATATGGGGGAGGAGGAGAAGAAAGAGAGAAAGAAAGAAAAAAGAGAAAGAAAGAAAGAGAGAACGAGAGAGACAGAAAGAGAAAGAAGAAAAATTGATTTAGTACACTGAGATTTATACACTTGTTTCTGATTCTCACTCCTCCATTTACCAGCTTACTGAGTGGGTCAGCTTTGACAAGAAGACACAAATAATTAGTCTCTTTCCTCAGTTGCATAATATCAATTACTTTATCCAAGATCAGTTGTAAAGAATGAATAATATAATGTCCATAAAAACATCTTTTAAGCTTTAAAATAAACATAATACATTTATTTATGCACATAAAATATGCACCTAAACATCCATACATTCACATAATAATGTAAGTCCAAGCTAAGATGACATCATGGTTACTATATTTTTTGACTTAAGTAAAAAGTTGGCCTGGGAAGTACAGAATTTCAATTTCACTGTCAAGACAAGCATAGAATTCATAACACATTCAACTGCTTGAACTGACAAACTAGAAACTAGAAAATCATGATATATTCAATCATTACAAGAAGCTAATGAAGGGGTTTACATTAAACTAAATTCTAGTAAAGGATTAAAGCATACGAAAAAGAGTATTATTTTGAAATAACAAATAATTTGAAGAGCAATATTCAAAAGAAAATAATATATCACCCTCAGCATATTGGGTATGCAGAAACCAGAAGAGATACTAAGATTCTTTTCATTACTGCGTATTTTTCCACCTCTTCTTAATCCCTGAAAAACCTGTCACTTAGTAACATTTAACTTGGTGTACCACATATAAAGAATTGGATGAGATAATATAGAGAAGAAAAATTAATAAAAATAAAAATAATGATTACTCAACTCAGACAAAAACATTTATTGGAAAGGAGGCAAAAAACACAGCAGTACATGTAGCAACATGCATCTTTTATTTATGTCACCCTGCCCTGAGAATCCTTCCTAGGGAGTTAGCGGCATGGGAAATTACTATGATCCCATTGATGTCCTCTGTTCAATGAAAAAACAAAAATAAAAAGCAAAAACTTTCTGTCAATGATGTCCATCAGCAGGTAGGTCATATCATGTATATCCATGTTGTATAAAGTTGTTCAAAGGAAAAGAAGAAGGTAAGCAATTTAACACTGCGATCACTATCAAAGCAGTGCATTGTGATCAGAGACGCTAACACTGAGAGAAGCACTCATGCACAGAAGACAATACAATTTAAATGCCTGGACCATTCATTGGCTGAGTAAGATTTTCTTCATTGTTGGCAGAACGATATCAATGGGTTTTTAGAGAATTAATTGTTAGGAAACAAATGCTTTTCCCTTGGTTAAGATTGATCACCTGTGAAAATGACAGAGTCAACACCACTGGGTTATTCAAGCCCAGTTTAAAGTACTTAAGGGGAAAAAAAAAAAAAAACATGCTTCATTTCAAAACCCAGTGAATCATTATGTTTTCAAGTTCCTATTATCCAAACTTTTAGATGCCCACTTTTAGATTTTAAATTCATAGAATATACCATCCAAAATTTCTGAGAAAAAAATTAACTCTAGATGTGTATTTGTAAGCTTTTGAGGTTTGGTTGATTACATATTGTTTTGTGTCAGACAAGCAGCTCAGTTCTTTAGATTCCGTTAATACATATCTGACACTTTCTGTAAACTCAGTTTTGTTCAGACCTGAATTGACTGAAGGAGACAAATCGAACAACAGAAATGTCAAGAGCTGCCAAACAGGACTGGGCTAGCAGAAGATACATAAGTGTGACATAGCTGAGAAACCCCTGCTGTCTTAAAGCACAACTTGAGCACCTCCAAACCCCGATTTCTAATTACAAAAATTACTAGTTTGCAAAGGCAGAAATATTCTATGTTAAAGGCAGAGTGAAAATCAATCTGAAAAGCACAAGGATATCAAAGCCAATGAACAAGTCATTATTCAAAAGTTTTATTACCATGGAAGGAATGTAAATGTTCTTTAAAAAGAGCATGTTAAATTAAATAACAGCTAATTACACTTTTCTTGTATTTATTTCATAAATAACTGCATTCAACTTTTTAAAACAACAATAGTCTGCTACTTTATACTGTAATAATAGACAGTATTTGAGGAGTTAAAAGTATTTTTGAATTCTTCATTTGGTAGCATGTGAACATTCTCAGTCAATTGAAAGCTTTTAGTGTACCTGACTTTTCAGGATCCCTGTCCCTGTCAGATTCAATCATGTATATCCACAGCAGTTCAACAGCTGTAAATATATTTGTTTTGCCACAATATCACAAAGATCCTCTGACATAAACATTACCACTGACAAATGATTCAATAATATAAAGATTTTCAGAACTTAAATTTTCTGCAGATGTATAAAACACAGTATTTTGTTATGCAATCAGAAACAGTTAATGCAATAAATGATTTTAACATCTCTTAATTCCAGGAAAAAAATCTCACACTGTTCCTTAAAATTATTTATTATTCCTTAGATTAAAATGATAAATATGAATGCAAAGTACTACAACTTTATTTCAGAAGCTAAAGCTTTTTCTCACTTGGTAAATTTTGTTTTTCCTGTGTAGATACAACTTTGGAAAACTGTCCCAAAGAACTGTCATTTAACAATTAGAAACTTTGACTCATTTTATATCTACAGCAACACTACTTGGTTGACTATTTCTACCTCTACTCTTTACTACTAATAGCAAAATATAAAGAAATGAAGCACAGTGGTGTATATACATACATACATATTTTAACACATTCAAAATAGCAGCCCTGTAACAGCAGTTACTTTCCTTATTCTAAAGAAAAGCTGAATTTACCTGCCATTTATTTGCTACTGCAAATTAGTTTGTCAGGTACACGTTAGCAAGCTCTTTTTTCAATTTGTTTTGCTAAATCCACAGTCCTTTAAATAATGCTAAACGTTGCTCTGAATAAAAGCCTTCCAGATAGCAATCCTGTTTGACCCTTACACTATTTTCTCTGTTAGACACATCTAGCTTTATTTTGAAAGAGAAGGTAAAACAGAAGAGGCTCTTACCATAGACAGAGAAAACAATTCGTTCAGCTAGATCCAACAGTGCTCTGTGCAGCCTGGCAGCATGAGTGATCCTTGGGCCTCACACAAAAGCGAGATAATTGGCTCTCAATGAAGAGATGTAAACATCCATCATGATGGCACTGGGGCTGAAACTGAACGCTACCTCAGCTGTTCTATGTACTCCGACTGGAAGATGATGTCACAAACATCAACTGGGTGTACTCTCATTGGTTTCTGTTACCTGGAATCATATCTTAACCCTAAACTGTCAGCTGCAAATTCAAATGCTCATCTCTGACTATAATTTCTGCTAAAAAGGAGAATGAAAATAATATTGAGCTACTGAAGGATCACAAACTGAAAATACTGCCCCCTGAATACACTAAGATCTACCTAATTAATTCGAATCTGTGAAAATTTTAATTTTCAAAGGTGTTTATTAAATAACAGTATTTATAAAAGGTATTTCACTGAATGGATATTAAAGGATAAGATCCATGAAACCACAACATCTGGAATTTTAAATTTTTTAATTACTTTGTGTTGATTTTACAGTACTACCCCCATGAGATTTAAGAAAGTTGAAAAAATTATAATGTAGACAATTGTACAGTGGGGCTTTCAATCAATTTGGTCAGAGTAGCCATTTTTATTTTTAAAATCTTCTAATAAAAACACAAAAATAGAAATGCATTTTACTGTCTGCATGTTAAACAGTATCTCCAAAGTTTTTTGTAATAAAGCTTAAAATACGAGATATTAAAAGTGTAATATCACTAAAATAATAATGTTAAACATTGGTTTTTACCAAGAATAATTTATAAGTCACTGCAACTATAGATAATCCCATTTCAGTAATTGAAAGTTACTTTATGATACAGTGTTGTTCTCTTTGAGCACAAATGAGAAATAAGTATCCACCTCTTACCTTCTATCTTAAAAAAAGCCCCAGATTTCTCCCAAGGTTTAAGTCCAGTGGGAGAGGAGTATATGGGTTAAGCTGGCTGCAGCAGCTTGCTGTCAAGGGGACAAAACTACAATCACCTTTAAACATACCCAAGCCTTCCACACCAAAAGGAGCTGCCAGCCACATCACTGTGAGATGCAAGAATTACCAGAGCTATTCAATGACCACTTCCTTCTAAATCTAGCCCAGCCATATCCCAGGGCAAGCCCTTTGAAAGCTGTGCAGCTCAGCATGCAAACAGTACAAGGACCTGGAGAGAGAGTAAGGAAATTCACTTTATCCATTCTCACCTTTAGGGAAAGAAAGGAAAGTCACCAACAAGCTCTTGCATGCTTTTATGTTGGTTCATTTCTTTCTGAATAATGCCTTCAGGGCAAATAACTTGTTAAAATCCCTCCACATTTCCAATGACAAAAAAATATTTTTACTGATGACTTCAGTGAGAGTTCTAAAAGTTGATAACATCTGAGAAGACACTTTCATAAACCATATGTTCAAATTTTTTTCCCAAGTTCTGACTTTTAGGACTGTCAGTTTATTTGATTACTCCAAGTGGCAAGTTGTGTGTGATACAGGGGCAAGAGTTCTAGAATGGAGTCGCAAAGATAAAGCCTCAATTCTCTCTCCATCACCTACTGTCTGTAAAAACTTCCTTAACTTACACCTTTTATGTATACAATGAGAATGATAATGCTACCTACAGCAAAAAGTTGATATAGGGATCAGATGAGGCAATGTATGGAAGCTTGTTAAAAAATGAAAAATATTACATAAGATACAATCATTATTCGTTACGCAAAAGATCAAATGTGTTAATTGCAAAGACACTTGAGAGATTTAAAATAGAGTTAATCTGATGACCTCAACATAATGAAAGAAATATTTTCTTAAACTCTTAAAATTCCAACTTAAAATAATGTTGCAAATTAACTTGATTTATAATATTGACTCACTCAGTGGTCTCTTTTTCTTGGAAGTTGTTACCCCTCTCAGAATTACTCAAAATTTAATCATATTAGTCAAATTTAAGATCCTAGACTCAAGAAAACTATTTGTCAAAATGAACTTTGGACTAACATGAAAGACACTCTTCATTTATTTCTGCCTAAAAACATGGGAATTTAGATAGAAATGTGTATAAGAAAGATTCATTGCCATGTCAAGTGACACAAAATTGAATTACAGATCAGAAAGATGAATTTGGACAATGGGAATGTCAACTGTATTCCTGGTAGACAAATGATAAGGCTAAGATAATTGCTAAGTGGATATGTCAAGCAGAAAAATAATTATTTATAAAATCAAATATGCTCCTCTATTTTATACATTATATATAAGTTTAATGCTATAACTATTTAATGGCAGAGATAGATAACTAGCAAAATTAGACATGTCTTGTTGCATGTAGAAAACATACTGATATGTATATACCATTCTGCTATTTTGTTAGGATAAATGTATATTCTGGCGATTTTAACGCATGCATATTATAACCTTTCTTATTTTGTTTTGCATTTATTTGAGTGTTACAGTGCCACATATGATGGGCTTAGAGAAATAGGGCACTATGAAGACTGGGAAATATAAATACCCCTTCTGCTCTCAGGCATTTTGTATCAACTGCTCACATCATACAAAAACATTAATAAGCAATTACCTGAGTAAAGGACCCTGGTTTTGTCTTATAAATATACGTAAATAAGATTTTTAAAAAATATAAATCTCAATGCTTAAATATTATGCAAGATGAAGGCTCTAATCAATGCATCAGTAAAATCTTAAGGGAGTTCACTTATTAAATGTGAAAAGAATTTCATATTTAAAATCTGAATTGTATAAAAATAGTAAAATTATTGGTATATACTTTAAGTCCTGGGAGAATGAATAGGGGAGAAATAAAATGTACTAGAAATATTAATATTTCATATTAATGTTGGCTTATAAAAAAGAATGAGTCTTTACCTCATACATTAATAAGTCAATTTCAAATTTTATTGTAATTAATTAGGATAGGATTTATATTTTAGTTTTAAATGATTACATGTAACACTCAGGGAAGTTTCAGATAAATATAAGATATAATGGATCATGTATGAAAATCAGTCTGATTAAAGTAGTATTTTATACATAAGGACATACAAAATATATTCTCTTATGGTAGGAAACAATCATTTGAAATTAATGGTGAGTGGAAGTTACGAAGTTTTTGGTAATTCTTTGGTAGTGTTTTTTTGAGAAAAGCAAAGATTCTAAAGGTCAGGGCCTTTCAGTAATTTATTTGCAGAATGTCCTTTTGAAGAGTCTGATTACTTGAACATCGGTCTGAACATGTATCTGGATTAAAGTCAAAAATCAGACTGTGTATGTGATGTGAACAAAGTAAAATACTGTATATATATTTTTCAGAATCTTGAAAATATATACAATTTCATATGTGGAAAATAACAAATGCTACATTTTAGAATGAATTTACCAACATTTTCTCATTATTTGTTACATTACTCCAATTAGAATGGCCAGTTAGCATTCATGTGTTACAAAGAATATAAAATATTTTAACTTCAATAGCATGTAAAGGCTAATAAAAGGGAAAAAAAACCTTACCTTATAGAAATTAATGTGAACTTTATTCTAAATTTATATTAGTGAATGTTTTCTGATATGAAGAACATGGAATCAATAAAAATATTTTTGACAGATCAAGTAAAAATGTTTTGCAGTTTAAGCCAAATACATCTCAATTTTATTGCTGTGCTTACATACTATATATTTCCCAGGAGCTGAAATCATTGCAATATTTAATTGCTTGACAAATATTTCTGTTACAACAATTTTGTGGTTAAACTAATTATTTATATTATCAAAACAAATCAGCACTAGAGGAATTAAACTGGAGAAACCATCCTACAATGTTTCCCAACTTACATATTAATGAGGTTTAGGTTAATACTAACTTCAGAAGAAATGAACATGTCCTTCAGGTGATAATTTTATAGGCAGAACTTAAGAATTTAGAGGAATTTTAAACTCTTGTGAACATTATTACTTACTCTTGAGCAGTTTAGAATACATAACATTTTACTATGTCTTGCTGCATTGACTAGCTGGTTACCTAGTTATCCACAAGATGGCAGCTCTGTTTACATGGCCACTAATGCTTTTTGTACATTAGCTAATCCTTTTTTATTTAAGAAAATATAATGTGTAAAGTATATAAATAACTTAAGTATATGAATGCTCATAGATAATTTTCCAGTTTCAGAAGTCTAAGTTGAGAAGGATAGATATCTATTAAAACCTATTGAAAAACAGGAATTATTTAAATCATCTTAAAATGTATGACTTTAAAACATTGAAGTTTTGCTAATGTATCTCCACATACTTCATCCCAAATTTATTTCAGAGGTTAGTCTAATTATAAGAAATCATTTTTATTTTATTTCCATAAAGACTTATATTGCTTTTTAGAAATGCAAAGTTAGTCTTCAAAATAACTGTGACTGTGTACCAATGATAACTCACTGGTACAGTAAGATATACCTAAGAATTGTATTTTCCATCTAATAAATTGTAGATATAAGTATATCTCATAAGAATATCAATTTATTGACCTCACTTGAATTCCTTTTTCATACTTAATCATCTTCACTGCCATTTATTTTTCTTTATGTCTACCTTGAATCTATTGTGTGGCAGCTTCAGTATTTTATCTGTATTTCCTTTTTCTGTGCAGATAAAATTTTGAAAATGCTTAGAATTATTAGGCCATGTCACCTTTCTTTTCTGAGAATGGATAGCACCAAGATGTTTAACTACACTTATGTGTCAGTAAATTTTCCTTTGGAGAAGGAGAAAATGATTAAATAAGAGTTAGGAAAGTTTTCCCCTCTTCTTTGTTAAAAAAATATGAATTCTTAGATATGAAGGTGAGAATGCTATTCTACTGATTCAGCACCCTGTTTTTAAATGTAAACTTAAAACATTAACTTGTTGAAGATATCCCAGTTTAATATACACTCTAATTTATTTGATTAGGTTTTTCTAAATGTCAAAGTTAATATTTTTAAGAGACCTAAAGATCAGTAGCCACAAGGATTTGTTTTTTTTCTGTGCTGTCTAAGCAGCTATGTCTTCTGGGTTTTGTACCATTCCTTAATTAAGGACACTTTAGTTGCTTTCTTGGAAATATATTTTGCTTTGTCCTTGATATAAAATTTTACAACTTCATTCATGATTTTTTCTTTCACCTTATTTTCCTTGCTTTTTGTGTCATGTCACCCAAATTAGATCAAATTAAGGCCTACAACTCCCAACGTGACATGTATAGAACAATATTAGTCTCATAGAAACTTAAAATTGAATTTTCATTTCGATAAGGAACATCTGAACACAACCACTTTATATTACACAAAAAATGGGTTTATTTATATAAAACTCACTATACTTAAACCATTGCCTGACACGGGGATGTTTACATATGAAAGACAATGAGAAACTAGTTGAAGTACTAATCATTGTGTGGAACTTAACCACAGTATACTTTTGCAGTAGAAGCCTTGTCAAATCATTCAGAGAAATCAACATTACCACGAGGACAATTAGTATAATTATATAGTAAAGGAAAAAAAATCATCATTTTCATCATGGTCATCACTAATTGAGTGTTTATTTTGTGCTGGGGCACTATGCTAAACATTTAGCATTGATTATTGAATTTATTTCTTTGGTTTACAACACCTCTGCAAGATAGGTTAATGTTAAGACTTTCAAAAGAACTCTTAAGTTTACACTGTCAGCCAATATTTTTCAACCATGTCTGCTTATTTGTATCTCATCTAGAAAATGTCAAAATACAGGGCTCTAATCAAATGACAAAAAAGTATCTCTGAGAATGAGAGGTGGGTGATTATTTGTTAAATATGTTCAACAAAAGATTTTAAATAAGTAAAAAATGTTCTAAAAAATCTAAAGCTCACAAATCAACAAACTAATAAACCATCTCAAGGAACTGGAAAAGGAAGAGCAAATTAATTCTAAACCTAGCAGAAGAAAAGAAATAACTAAGACCAGAGCAGAAGTAAATGCAATTGAGAATAAAAGAACTATACAAAGGATTAATAAAACTAAAAGTTGGTTTTTATGAAAAGATAAAATTGACAGCCCTCTTACTAGATTGACAAGAACTAAAAAGGAAAGGACTCTAATAAACTCAATTAGAAATGAAAAAGGAGAGGTCGCTACAGACATCGTGGAAATGTAAAACATTATCTTTGAATACTATAAAAATCTATATTCCAAAAACCTAAAAAATGTGGAGGAAATGGACAAATACTTAGAAACACACAACCTTCCTAAGCTCAGCTGAACAGAATTCCCGAACAGACCAATATCAAGAACAGAAATTTAAGCAGCAATTAATAATCTTCCAACAAAAAAAAGTCCTGGACCAGATGGGTTCACACCTGAATTTTACCAAACTTACAAAAAAGAACTCATATCTATACTGCAAAAATTATTTGACAACATTGAGAAGGATGGTATCCTCCCCAACTCATTCTACAAAGCCAATATCATCTTGATATCAAAGCCAGGAAAGGACATAAAAAAAGAAAATCACAGACCAATATCTCTCATGAATATAGATGCAAAAATACTCAACAAAATCTTAGCAAACCGAATCCAACAGCACATCAAAAAAATAATTCATCATGGTAGTACTATTCTCCAGGGATTAGGGGTGAAGGGGGGTAAACTCACAACTAATGGACACAGTGAGCATTGTAGAGGGAAGGGCCTCTAATCCTTGTTTGGGTGAGGCAAAGGCATAAAATGTAACCAAAATGTTTGTACCCTCATAATATCCTGAAATAAAATAAATAAATAAATATGTAATTCATCATGACCAGGTGGGCTTTATCCCAGAGATACAAGGTTGGTTTAAAATATGCAAATCTATGAATGCAATTCACCATATATATAAAGCAAGAACAAAGACCATATGATTCTCTCAATAGACACAGAAAAAGTGTTTGACAAAATCTAGCACACTTTCATGATAAAAACTCGTAACAAAATAGGCATATATAGGACGTACTTTAAATTATTAAAGCCATATATAATAAACCCACAGCTAATATCATTCTGAATGGGGAAAAACTGAAACCATTTCCACTTAGAACTGGAACCAGACAAGGTTGCCCACTATCTCCACTTCTATTCAACATAGTGCTGGAAATCCTTGCCAGAGCAATCAGACAAGAGAGGGTAATTAAGGGTGAGCAAATGGGGCAGAAGAGGTCAAACTCTCACTCTTTGCTGATGATATGATTCGTCATATCTGGATATGATATTATATCTAGAAAATACCAAGGATTCAACCAAGAGACTCCTGGAATTGATAAATGAATTCAGTAGAGTCTCAGGATACAAAACTAATGCACACAAATCAGTGGCATTGAGATACACCAGTAACGGTCAAGCTAAAAATCAAATCAAAGAAGCAACACCTTTCACAATAGCATGACATAAAATCAAACATTTAGGAATACATTTAACAAAGGAGGTGAGAGACATATATGGGAGAACTACAAAACACTGAGAAAAGAAATTGTAGAAGACGTAAACAGAAAGAAAATCCTACCATACTCATCAATATTGTTAAAG
Source organism: Indri indri (assembly GCA_004363605.1). NCBI lineage: Eukaryota > Metazoa > Chordata > Mammalia > Primates > Indriidae > Indri > Indri indri. The sequence goes on along the minus strand of RJWJ010025899.1, from coordinate 4,115 downwards.
TGACCATACTACCTAAAGTGATCTACAGAATTAATGTAATTACTATCAAAATATCATCATCATTCTTTACAGATCTAGAAAATTAATTCTATGCTTTGTATGGAACCAGAGAAGACCTTGCATAGCCAAAGCAATCATAAGCAAAAAGAACAAATTGGGAGGCATCAGTCTATCAGACTTCAAGCTTCACTACAAGGCTATAGTAAACTAAAACAGCATGGTACTGGCACAAGAACAGAGATACAGACATTTGGAACAGGACTGAGAACCCAGATATAAAACCATCCTCATATCGTCATCTAATATTTGACAAAGCAGGCAAAAATATACATTGGAGAAAATAATCTCTACTCAATAAATGGTGCTGGGAAAACTGGATAACCACATGCAGAAGATTGAAATTGGATCCTCACCTCTCACCTCTCACAAAAATCAACTCAGGATAGATAACAGTCTTAAACATAAGGCTTGAAACCTTAAGACATTGGCCTAGACAAAGAATTTATGAAGAAGACCCGAAAGGCAATCACAGCAACAACCAAAATAAATAAATGGGACCCGATCAAATTAAAAAGCTTTTGCATAGCCAAGGAAACTATCATCAGAGAAAATAGACAACCTACAGAATGGGAGAAAATATTTGCATTCTACATATCTGATAAAGGACTGATAACAAGAATCTATGTAGAATTTAAGAAAATTAACAAGAAAGAAATCAAACAACCCCATCAATAAATAGGCAAATGACATCAACAGAAACTTTCCAGAAGAAGACAGAATAATGGCTGGCAAACATAGAAAAAAGTGCTCAACATCTCTAATCGTTAAGGAAATGCAAATCAAAACCACAATGAGATATCACCTAACTCCAGTGAGAACAGCTTTTATCAAAAAATAAATAAAATACAGATATCTGAAGTAAAGACGTTCAACACAGAACCAAACTGAATTTAAGGGACTGTGCTCTGTGTGCCAACCAAAAGAACCATTTATATTGTATTCAATGTTTTTAAAAATTTCACAATACATAATTATAACCATTTAAAAAAAAGTCCCAAAAGAGAACAAATGCTGGCATGAATATGGAGAGATTGGAACACTCTTACACTGCTGGCGGGACTGCAAATTAGTACAACTCCTGTGGAAAGGAATTTGGAGATGTCTCAAAGAGCTAAAAATAGAAATATCATTTGATCCAGCAATCCGACTAGTAGGCATATACCCAAAGGAAAAAAAGACATTCTATAATGAAGGCATCTGCACTCGAATGTTTATGGTAGCACAATTCACAATTGTAAAGATGTGGAAACAACCTAAGTGTCCATCAGAACATGAGTAGTGGATTAATAAAATGTAGTATACGTATACCATGGAATACTACTCAACTACAAAAAACCAATGGTGAACTAGCACCTCTTATCCTGGATAGAGCTTGAGCCCATCCTTCAAAGTGAGGTATCACAAGAATTGATAAATAAGCACCACATGTACTCGCCATCAAATTGGTACTAACTGATCAACACTAAAGTGCTCACATGGTAGTAATATTCACTGGGTGCCGGTCAGGTGGGAGGGAGGTATTGGGAGTGGGTAAACTCACAACTAATGGATGTGGAGTGCACTTTATGGGGGAAGGGCACACTTGCAGCCCTGGCTTGGGCAAAGCAAAGGCATTATATGTAACCAAAATGTTTGTATCCTCATAATATTCTGAAATAAAAAAAAAATGGAAACAACTTAAAAACAATCAGTAAGAAGTAAAGCACAAGACAATATTAAAAAAAAAATCTAAAGTAAAAGCTTTAAAGAAAGAAGAGCATAGTTTTTTATGTCAAATAAATGTTTAGAGGATGAAGAGAGAAAAATCTAGATTACTCTATCTCACCCAGGGATGGTGAATATCACTGCTCTGGTTAAATTTGAGGAGGAACATGAGATAGAGTCTGATCTTGTAGAAGGTCAGTAGGGGTAGAGAAAGACAAAAGGACTGTAAGAAAAAAAAAACCAAAAACATATGAACAGGTGCTGATTCAGCATTCAAAGGTTGCTCAGCAACATTAGGTTCTAGTGCTAGAGACCCCATGGGAGCCAGGATGTCTACAGTTCATCAGTCCCCATGTGAGTGAAGACTTCTGCACACAGTCTGGCACAAGTGATGTCCTATCTTGTCACAAAACATTGCTGAGATTCACCCTAAATGCCCTATGTGGATACTCTCCTTTTCAGAGATGAAGAATGCATACAAACCCATTGATTCAGTGTGGTATCTAAAAGGATGGTGGTCGTGTGGAATGAAAGGTCCTAGTATCTGTAGTTGTATAGGAATGGACCCTATGGAAACCAACTCTATAACGTGAATAATAGACTAATTTTTCTATAGAACTCTATAATTCCATGAAATTTTATCCATAAACCAAGCTTTATATCTGATGTCTGCATTAGCTTTACATCTTTACATTTTAATTATACCTGCTCAAATATATACCAGCACTGATATTTTCAGAATTAGTCATTAAGCATCATCTATAACAAAGTTGCAGTATAATACATTTCCAAATGCATAAGTGAGAATATTATTCTGTTATACTCTCTATAATGAAGTGCATGTATCTCTTTATCTGTATATATAATAAATTGAACAAAAAAGGTTTTAAATAACTGACAATTAGTAGGAAGCTACTTATAGACTCTCTAAAGAATTCTAAGAGTTGTTTAAATGTCTAATTTAGTACTGTACATATAACAAATATAATAGGCTATTTCTCCTTACAAATATTTCAGTGTATTTATTTTTAAATAAATTGTCTTGTCTTTGTTTTATGACAATCTGTCAGCAGTTGTTTGTTTTTCCACTGTTTATTTAAATCCTACATTATTTCAGCCTTTGTTTTAGTACTTCCTTTTCTTCAGCAAGATAAGACTAGAATAACTTTCTTTAATATTTTAATTTTTTCAAGCTTTGTTAAATAACCCTCCTTTGCATTTGTGTACCTTTTTGCTATTTCTGCTATTAGCTAACATTAGGTAATATATCTTCCACTACACTTTACCTTAAATGACTCAGTAGCAGTGTACTCCTACAACCATAGGCCCCCCAAATAGAAAATGCCTGGGTGCTCCTTTAGCCATTTTTTAAAGTGTTTAAGTTGCTTTCATTTCAGAACACTGTGGAGAGGCAACATGAGTTAATGATCTTAGACCAGATCTTGGTTGACTCCTGTCCAGCAGCACATTATTAAACTTAATCCATGAATTCAACCAAAATAAATGATCACTGTAAATGCTACAGGTACTTCATGCCATGTCAAGACAAATAACAACTGGGTGTGACTAAAGCCTCTGTAATATAATTGACATATTTATCATTTCTGTCAATCCATGCTTGAAACTGTAGACCTGAAAAATGTACTAGCTATCTCCAAGTTAGATCAGAAAAATAATTGCTAAGTAAACAGTGTGAAAATGAAGGAGATAACAACAAACATTTTTTTTTTTTTTCTGCCAGAGGCTACCTACTCCTGGCACATTTGTTTTGCACAGTAACTAATAGAGGATCAAAACAGCTTGTGGGTTGGAAAGAAGATTTTCCCACTTTTCCACAAGTCTAAATTCAAAATCAATTGAGAAAATGCTGGAAATAGACACAGGACTATAAGTACATCACAGTTTTTTACTATAGGCTTCACTGGAGTATACAGTCTGACCTTTAGGTACTGTGTGATCATCAGATACCTGGCCAGGCTCCCGAATGTTCCCAAAATTCTTGATCTCAGATTGAGCCAACCAGTGGCTGTCTCTCATGGATCAGGGCTGTGGCTCTTGAGTCTTTCTGAAGTAGAGAGCAGAAGTGGGCTTAGAGTTCTTCCTCTTTGTGGCCAGACTGCTCTAGGCCTGCTAATTTCTTCTTATGCTCACGTGACTTACTCTACCCAAATACTATCCCAGACATAGAGCTAAGTCTTTCATTGATTTCTAAATTGCTCTATTTAAAACCTTATCTCATCCTCTGTTTAGTCTTACTCATACAGCCTGTAAAAAAACTATCTCATGTTTCATTCCATACAAGATATGCCTACAGATCTTAAAAATTAAAATCATGCTGTTCACTAAAAAAA
>RJWJ010025898.1:0-23458 GCA_004363605.1 Indri indri | reverse complement strand
GGCGGATCGTTCTGAGCTCAGGAGTTCGAGACCAGCCTGAGCAAGAGCGAGACCCCGTCTCTACCAAAAATAGAAAGAAATTAATCGGACAGGTAAAAATATATATAGAAAAAATTAGCCGGGCATGGTGGTGCATGCCTGTAGTCCCAGCTACTCGGGAGGCTGAGACAGTAGGATTGCTCCAGCCCAGGAGTTTGAGGTTGCTGTGAGCTAGGCTGACACCACGGCACTCGCCCCAGGCAAGAGAGTGAGACTCTGTCTCAAAAAAAAAAAAAAAATAAAGTGCTATCTGAGATTCCTTATCAAAAGTCTCAGCAAAGTAAACTTAGAGTCTATATGGTCAATCACGATTGTTGCTGTACTTATGTAAATGATCAGACCAAGTTTAATGAGACTAAACTTATTTTACAAACAAGTTAGTCTTACTTTGACATCTTTGATAGAAATGGGGGTGACTACAGAGAGAAAAATTATGTTTTGGAAGAAAATTATAATGCACCCATTATTGGATCCTAGTCCTAGTCATTGTTTTTGAGGTTTTGATATTTACCTACAAATTGGATTGGATCCTGAATTCTTCTAGTTTCCTCCAACATCTGGCTACAACTCTCTAACCTAATATCTCCAATCTCTCTCTCACCCTTCTGGCTTAGAACCACTGTAAATTAAAACTGTCCTTTTCCGGCTGGGCGTGATGGCTCAAGCCTGTAATCCTAGCACTCTGGGAGGCCGAGGCAGGAGGATGGTTTGAGATCAGGAGTTCAAGACCAGCCTGAGCAAGAGCGAGACCCCGTCTCTACTAAAAATAGAAAGAATTAGCCAGACAACTAAAAATATATAGAAAAAATTAGCCGGGCATGGTGGCCCGTGCCTAATAGTCCCAGCTACTTGGGAGGCTGAGCCAGGAGGATAGCTTGAGCCCAGGAGTTTGAGGTTGCTGTGAGCTAGGCTGATGCCACAGCATGCTAGCCTGAGCAACAGAGCAAGACTCTGTCTCAACGACAAAAAAAACTGTCCTTTTCCTGAAGTCCTGCAAGCTGAAGCTGGGCAACTTGATATTAACTTCAGAGAAATCACAACAGTTCATGTACGGACAACCTTCAAAACATACAAACTGCAAACCAGGGAAATCTGTCAGATTGCTGCAGCCCATCCTCACTCCATCCGAAGATGTTTGGGGCCAAGTACCTAGCAATCTTCTTGACTGTTGCCCTCCGGACTCAGAAACTAAGTTTATAGTTTGTTCCAACTATTAATCTATTAATCTTTGTTTTTTTTAAATTTAAATAGAAACTAAATGCACCTCATTAAAGGGCTGACAGCTCACACTATCCAGCAGATCATTCAGCTGGCCCTTGCTGAATAAAAGGTGACCCAACGACTAAGGGGACTGACAAAGAGTCTTTGCTTGGCCAAACTTTATTCAGCCTTCTGAACCTTCTCCTAGGTAGGCCCTTCTATACACTTTTTTGTAAAATCCAGTTTTACCAAAGAACCCTGCTAAGTCAGTTTAGCAAGAACCCCACCCTCGGCCTCTGGTTTCCTCTGATATCTGACCAGGCTCCTCACTCCCTGCTGTCCCCCAGGTGGTGTCTGGTCACCCTGGCCTGGTTGCAGGAGCAATCTGTTAGATCAGTTGAGCCAGAGTCCCCTAAACCTGATGTTTCCTCTTAGTCATTTTCCATCGCGACCCCGCCCTGCTTCTTGGCTATAAAGCACCACTTGCCTGTGCCATAGTCAGAGATGAGCCCAGTCTCTCTCCTCCACTGCAAGACCCTGTTGCAGTGATCCCTATGCCTATGGCCGTGGTGCTGAATAGAGTCTTCCTTGCCATGCTTTAACAAGTGTCACTGAGTAACTTTTTCTTCAACAGTATCAATGCTAACTTCCTGATTGTAATCATTTTGCTGTGGACAGGAACAGTGTTAACATTTTGGGAAACTGGTCAGCCTGTGGCTCACACCTGTAGTCCAGCTACTCAGGAAGCTCAGGCAGGAGGATCACTTGAGCCTAGGAGTTTGAGCGAGGTTACAGGGAGCTATGATTGCGCCACTCACTCCAGCCTGGGTGACAAAACGAGACCTCATCTCTTACCAAAAAAAAAAAAAAAAATTTGGGGAGAAACTGGGTGGAAAATATTGGAATTCTTTGCTCTATTTTTTAAATCTTTTAGCAAATTGAAGTCATTTTGAAATGAAAAAGGTTAATAAAGTGAGGAGAGGAGGGGTTGCAGGTGAAGCCAGAGGCCTGTGCAGGTCCCCTCCCCTCCCCTCCCCCTGCTCAGCACGGGCAGCTCACAGTGCGCACCGCTGTGCTGGAGGGTCGGGGTCCTGGTCTCGGCGGGTAAGCCAGGCTCCCCGTGGCCGGGCTAGGCAGAGCCCACAGGAACTCGGCACGCAGCCATCCAGCTGCAGTGGTTGGTTGGTGAGTTGGGGGCTCCACCAGCCCCAGTCAGACTTGAGACCGCAGACCTGCCCACACAATCTGGGACAGGCTGTGTGACGGACGGAGGCCCACACTGTGGGACCTTGGCTGGCTCTGGCCTCAGAGTCACGAGGATTGACGGCTGGAGGCTAGAGCTCCAGCCCATCCCAGGCCGGGGGAGGACCCTTTCCTCTCAGGGGCCTGTGTTTCCATCTCAGCTCGGCTCACCCATGAGCCAGGCCTCTGCTGAAGGGCCCAGATGATGCTGTCCTCTGGCAGATGACACCAAGAGACATGATGCTGGGGAGTCTGGGGGCAGGCCCAAGGCCACGCTTGCTCATGGACTTGCCTCCAAGTCTACACAGCTCAACTCAGCCACCTCAGGCCAGAGGGCGAGGCAGCTTATGTGGGAAGGGGCATCTGAGAAGGGGAGAAGGGAACTCATGTTGAGGACTCAGGGGTCAGACCATGTGGTGACAAGCACAGAGGACTGGTGAGGTCGTGCTGGGGCCCAGGCTCAGGCCTTCCTGGGCAGCATGTCCAAAGCTCTTCCAGAAGGCCCTGGATTCCCAAGGCCCCTGAACCCTCCTACGGCACAGGCCATGCCTTAAGGGACTGGCCTAAACCTGGGCTTGGGAAGCACCAGCACCGTTAGCCTTGGTTCCAGTGTTGCCCTGGCCAGGCATCAGCAGACGGGCAGACAAGAGAGGGAAGGTCCCTGCCTTCCATTCTGACGGGGAGACATGCAAGAAATGATCCAAACGCACGACACGTCAGGTGGTGCTAACTGCCATAGGGAAAAACAAAGCAGGCATGAGCAGGGAAGACTGCAATTTTTTTTTCCTTTTTTTTTTTTTAAGACAGGGCCTCACGGGCCGGGCACGGTGGCTCACGCCTGTAATCCTAGCACTCTGGGAGGCCGAGGCGGGCGGATTGTTTGAGCTCAGGAGTTCGAAACCAGCCTGAGCAAGAGCAAGACCCTGTCTCTACCAAAAAAATAGAAAGAAATTAATTGGACAGCTAAAAATATATATAGAAAAAATTAGCCGGGCATGGTGGCGCATGCCTGTAGTCCCAGCTACTCGGGAGGCTGAGACAGCAGGATTGCTCGAGCCCAGGAGTTTGAGGTTGCTGTGAGCTAGGGTGACGCCACGGCACTCGCCCCAGGCAAAAGAGTGAGACTTTGTCTCAAAAAAAAAAAAAAAAAATAGACAGGGCCTCACTCTGTCACCCAGGCCACAGTGCACTGGTGTGATCATAGCGCACAGCAATCTCAAACTCCTGAGCTACAGCGATCCTCCCGCCACAGCCTCCTGAGTAGCTGGGACTACAGGCACACACCACCAGGCATATTTAGAATTTTTTTTGTAGAAACAGGGTCTTGCTTTGTTTCCCAGGCTGGTCTCAAACGCCTGACCTCAAGTGGTCCTCCCACTTCAGTACAGGCATGAGCCACCATGCCCAGCCTACAACTTTAAATGGGATGCCTCCCTGAGATTACAACAGACCTGCAAGAGGTGAGGGAGAGCGCGTTTGGGTGTCTGCAGGAGTTCCTCAGTGGAGGCGACGGCGAGTGCAAAGGCCTTGGGGCAGGGCGAAGGTGGGAGCAGTGCCAGCTACTGACTGCAGCGACAGCAGCATGGGAAGACACTGGTCCTGTCCTGGCCTGTGGCTCTGCCATTCCACCTGGTGGGAACCGAGGTGTATTACGGTGTCTGCCCAAGCCCGTAAGGTAAACATCACAATCGCATTCATCTGTTCAGGCTGCCGTGACAAAGCACCAAAACAGAACAGCTCAGACAGACATTCACTGTCCCAGTGCTGGAGGCTGGACATCTGAGATCAGGGGCGGCAGGGCCCTGCCCCTCTGAAGGCTCAGGAGAGGCTCAGGCCTCCCTCTGGCTTTTGGCGCCCCCTTGGCTATGGCAGCAGAACTGCAGTCTCCACACATGGTCTCGCTATGCGTGTCTGTCCCTGTGTCCAAATCATCCTCTTTTTATACGGACACCTGTCATCTTGGATTAGAGTCTACCATGTGAATGCATTCTATCTTGGTACCCTCTGGAAAGACCATGTCTCCAAATAGCCACACTCGGAGGCACCAGGTGCAGGACACCAACGTGTTGGTGGTGGGCACACCTCGATGGATAACAACAACTGGACCCGCACGGTGGCCGCCCCTCCTCAGGAGCGCAGGCTACTGGGGAGCCCCAGGCAGGCTGCAGCAGAGGGACCCGCGACAGGGCTTGGAGAGCTCTCCTTGGGCAGGTCTGGTCTCTGAGACAGAGGGGACACTCGGGGAGGCACTTCCTGAGGGCGGGGTGCCTGGCCAGGGGTGCCGGCATAGCACACAGGGCAGGGATGATGCTGGCCACAGGGGCAGTGCCCCTAGCTGGAAGCCTGTCATCCTGACTCAGCCAGACATGGTGGGACTTGGGTCCTCAGTTTCCCCTTGGGCCTGGAGGCGTGGGCTGGGTTGCCGCTGGGAACCCTGTTCTGAGTTCAGAATGAGCCATGGAGGGCATCAAACCCCAGCAGTGTGGCTGGGGCAGGGAGGCCCCTGCTCCTCCCCAGGCTTGGAAGCCCTGGTGCAGGTCCACACCTACCCTGTAATCATGACCCCAGAAGGCCAAGTGGGCAGGGGCTGCAGACACAGGGAAAGCCTGGGGCTCAGTGTTGGATACAGGGGCCCCCCATGCTCGGCCCAGCCTGGGGACACACGCTCCAGAGTGTGGGCACACGAGGAGCTCCTGGGGCTGAGACAGACCAGGCTTGGGCCTGCCCTGCTGCCCCTCCTGCCATCCCTGGGCCTCCACAGTTGGTCTCTCCCTCCAAGGGCCCCCAGGGGGCTCCCACGGCCACCTGATGAACCCCAGTACCTACCGTGTCCCACGTGCATGGGCTCTCTGGCAACAAAGGAGGAAGCAGAAAGCCTTGTGCAGGAGTCCGTGTGCACACAGCAGCTCCTGCCAATGCCTGGCACACAGGGAAGGGCCTCGAGATGCACACACTCGCCACAGCCGCAGTTTATTATCAACAGCTCACGTTCAAGGACAGATTCCCTGAAGTCTGACCCCCTGAGGAAGATGGCAGGGGCTGGCTGTGCCCGCTTGCTGATACGGACTGCCAGACCCACGGCCCTCAACTGGGACAGCACGGCCCTGAGAGACTCAGCACACATGGAACCACCCAGCACGCGCAGGACTGTCCGAACACACGAGGCCACGCAGTGCACAGGCTGGACCACTGATGCCGCCGCCAAGCCCGTGTTTCTGTTGTGAGGGTGGGCTCTCCTCACCCTTCCCCGTACCTGTGTCCCCACAGGCCGGTCTCCTCTGCAGGAGTAGGGCTGGTCACTGGGAATCGAAGCACGCCCGTGCCCTATGCTCCCCAGGAGGGGGGGCCACTTCTAAATATAAGCCTACTTCTGTCATTTGAGCAGAACAAAGACCCACCGGCCAGAAGCGCGTGAAGGGTGAGAGGCACCCCCGTCTGCCTGGCACATGTGCGTATGCATGAGTCTGTGCAACTGTGCGTGCACACACGCCTACGCATGTACCTGTGCACGCGTAGGCGTGTACACACGTGCCTTGTGTGTGCGCACGTGTGTGCCTTTGCACATGTGAGGGGGTGGGCCCAGGTGTTCGCACACGTTCATGTGTATTCACTCCTGGGCCCATCCCAGACCTGGTGTCAGAGTTTGCTGCCCGCCGTTGGCATAAGGGCAGACCCGGAGCCGGGCACGGGGACACAAGACGGAAAACACACAAATCAGAAGCCCCTGATCCTGGGGGATGCTGGCCGAGTCCCAGGCAGTGCCATGTGGCCAGGGAAGTTGCCCTTCCAAGCTGGCCCTTGAGGCAGGGCCTCCCATGAGCCCGCTGGCTGTGCCCAGAGGTGGGGGTTAGCTCTGCAGAGTGAACTCATGGGTGCTGGTCTCCCAGCGGGAGGGGTCCTTGTCCAGCATGCTGCGCTCGGTGAAGGTCACATGGCCGTCTGCGTCCACGAGGATAATGGTGTTGGTTCTGAAAAAGAGCACAGGCCACATGGTCACCCCACATCCCTCAGCCTCTGCCCTGCCTGTCAGAGCACAGGAAGGGCCAGATGGAGGCAGGGAGGGGCAGCCCCAGCCTGGGGAACATGGGGGCTGTCGGGGGCATCTGGACGCCCACGCCCAGTGAGTCTGTTGCCTCCACTCTGAAACACCCCAGCCTGCCCCTGCCACTCTCACACGGCAGCCCCTGGGCTGACCATGCACTTCTCCACTCAGGGTACCAGGCCATGCCTGGACACCAGAGGGCTTGACCTCTGAGAGGTGGAGCCCTCAACCGCCTGGGGCGCGCCCAGGCCTTCTCCACCTGGAAAGCTCCCTCCTGCTCCCCTCCCTTGCCACCCAGGCCAAGTCAGTCTGCCCAGGGGCCCAGCGCTCCCCCTTCTCTCCTCTCCAGCCCTCCCCATGGCAGGTCCCCACAGACCGGGGCAGCCCCAGCACAGGCCGCCACCCAGAGTGGGCACACACCAAGGACTCCCCATGGGCCTGGACCCAGCGGCCATGCAGCCAGCCAGCGGCAGACCTGGCGCCTGCCTCCCCCACGCACACGGGTCCATGTCAGCAAACACGTTAGTCGTGAAAGTCAGCCTGCGACAGAAGACGGGCTGGAGGAAACAGCACCCTGCGCCCGCCAAGAGGAGAGCTGGCACCACGCCGGGGTGCAGCCCGCGGGCCTAAAGCCAGTGCTGGCGTCTGCCAGTGCGCAAGCATCCCTGATGCCATCCTGCCCCTCGTGGCTGTGTCCTGCCTGGCTCCTCACTGGTGGGGGGCAGCCCAGGGGCCCACAGAGGAGGCAATGGAAGCCCTGGAGCTTCAAGCTCACCCTCCAGGGCCCCGGGGAGCCCAACGGTTAACTTGGAATGTGCTTGCCACCGCAGCTGCATCTAGACAGGGCAGAGATCTGGAACCCACCCGGCGGGGGAAGGAGCGTGGCCCTGGCTAGCTATGGAGCATGGGGAAGCGTGGTTTCTTGGCCCGCCCTCCAACCAGGAGATGGGATGCAGGATAGGAAGGTGCTGCCCTGGCAGCCCCGTCACACCTGGTGCCATAGCCCGGGCAGCGCACGCACACGGCCGCGTACTTGTTCAGGATGGGCTGCACGTACTCCTGGCCCTGGTCCTCGATGGCCGGGTCTGGTAGCTGCCTGCAAGGATGGGGTGGGGTGGCCGTCAGTCCCGCCTGCAGCCGCATGCAGCAGGTGGCCCTGCCTGCCATCCTGGCTGGCTTTAGAAAGCGGCTGGGAGGAACCCTGTCGATTATTCATCCACTTTTCTACTCAGGGCTGCAAACCTCCATCCACCTTTCCACCTAGGACTCCATCACTGAGCCCGGGCCCTGCGTGGCACACACCTTCCCCACTTGCCCTGACAGGTGCCCCATGGGCATCTGTCCACTCCAGCCCTGTGATGTGCCAGACACCATAGCCAGTGCCCGGCTACAGCTGCCAACAAGAGCAGCCAGGGCCCATCACAGGCCTGCCCAGCACAGGCTTGTCCACCGGGGCAGCGTGGACTCATAGCTGGGAGGGGGCTCCCTGAGGGGGGATACTGAGGCTGAAGGCTGGAACCACAGCTCAGAGGCCCAGAGCAGGGGGCTGGTGGTGAGAAGAGCAGGAGGCAGCCATGGGGGCTTCTCTGAGGATTGGGCTGGATAGGGTGGGAGTAGATGCTGGGTTGCCCAGGCAGGATGGTGGCCCGGCCTGGGCAGGAAGGGAGGGACGTGGGGGCCGCCGCACCGGATTGTAAGAAGGCTGGCTTGGCGAGCACTGGGACCCCAGCTGGGGAGGCCAAGACCTCGATGCCCAATGTCCGAGGTGCTCACCCAGAGGCTGCCTGAGGGGCCTGGGGGCCTGCGGCTGAGGGAGTAGCGGGGGTCCTCCCCCCAGGCAGTTCCTGCGTGGCGAGTCCCTGCCTCCCACTCAGCCCACAGTCGCTAGCGACAGAGCACGTGGGAAGCTCCGTCAACCTGGCCACTCACTTCTGTGGTGTGTCTCTTCCCCCCTAGGTTTGCTGAGTGCCTGGAATCTTCCAGAATCTCCCTCTAGCCCTCGGCATGCAGAGGGGAGCATCCAGCTGCTCTGGGCCCCACGTGAGCCCGCATGGAACCCCAAGCCCAGAGGCCCAGGCGGTGCCACCTCTCATTGGAAACCGCAGCTGCCCATGGGGACAGGCAGGAGGCAGAGGACAGAGTGTCCGTCAGGGCCCCCCGCAGCCATGACATGGCCTGGGCACCGCCACCGGTCCCCCCCCTCTCTGCCCAGGGAGACTCACGCCTCTTCGTTGCTGAGCACGTCCAGGAGCTGGGCAACCAGCACATCCTTGGGCAGCGCCTGGCTCTGCGCCACGGCCTCCTGGAAGAGCCGCTTCCCGAAGCACAGCTTCCTCCAGGGCGTGTCCAGCAGCGCGTTGCTGAGCCCGTAGACCCCTGCGGGGAGGTCAGCCTGGCCATGCAGAGGCCCCGCTATGCCATCTCGGGGTGAACACCCCGCCCAGCACAGGGTGAGGCGCCAGGGCTATGGCCCAGGTGGCACAGCCAGACCAGCCAGAGGCCAAGCCACCCCCACGCTCCGGCACCTCCCTACGCCCATTCCAGACCCACATGTGTGGCAAGGGGTAGAGAACTCAACACAGGGCAGGGGCCCATGGGAGACCCCGGCGCACAGATGCTAAGCAGCTTGGGTGCAATAAACAAATTGCAACCCGAAGGGGGAAAGGGGGTGGCGGAAAGGGAGGTGCCTCCGACCTCACCCACCTAGGGGTGCCCACCAAGGTAGTGCCGACTCACGTCAGTGCTCAGGAAACCCCCAACACTGGGACAGCCCCCCCAAAGGGTGTGCGCAGGGCCTCGGCAGAGCAGGGCCACCTCTGCACGCCAGCCGGACCCTGGCCGGGGGACCCGGGGGGGCCTGGCGCCAGGACTTTTAGCTGGGGTTTCTCGGAACAAGTCCCAGAGCGGTGACAGCGGCGGGACCGAAAGCGAAAGGTTCCTCATGTCACAGAAGTGAGGGGTACAGACTTGAGGTGGAGAGGCCGGGCGATGGGGGCAGCCTGCTCAGAGCTGTGCACCCTGACAATACGTCAGGGACGCCAGGATGCCACCCTCCGTCCTGCCAAACTCCCGGGTGCAGATCTCGGCCAAGTCTGGCATTGCTCCAGGTGCTTCCCAGGGGAACGGCCCTGGCTCTGCCGGGGCCCCTCCGCCGTGCCACCGGCCCAGGTGCCGTGGTGTCTTCTCCACCAGGAGTGACCCAGAAGGCCATCTGACTGGGTCACCACGTGCGAAGAGTGGAGCTACCTCACACCATATGCAGAAGTTAACTCAAATCGGACGGAGACCTAAATGAAAGCTACGACTATGACACTCAGGACAAAGCGGGGGAGACACTTCGTGACCTTGGACGAGGCAATGGTCTCTTAGATCAGAAACCAAAAGAAAAAAATAGAAAAAAGGGACTTCGTCAAAGTTTAAAGCTTTGTGCTTCAAAATGTGCCAATGAGAAAGTAGAAAGGAAGTACACAGAGTGGAAGGCAACTTTTGCAAATCATGTCTGATAAGAAACATGTAGCCAGAATGTACAAAGAACTCCTACAACTCAAAAAGTCAATCAATTTGAACACGTTTCTCCAAAGCAGGCACAAGAATGGCCAGCAAGCACGCGAAAAGATGCTCGACGTCACTCGCCATCAGGGAGGCACACGTTAAAATCACAGGGAGACACCGCCTCACCCCCACAGGGACAGCTGTGACCACACCACAGACCACAGCCAGTGTCACTGAGCGGGGAGAAGCTGCAACACCCACGCGCTGCTGGGAATGAGAAACAGTGCAGCTGCTTTGGGGAACAGTTTGGAAGTTCCTGGAAAAGTTGCGCAGAACTCCCATGTGGTCCAGCAACTCCACTCTCAGGAACACGACCAAGGGAGATGAACACGCGACCGCGCAAACACTTGCTCCTGTGGGCTGTAGCAGCAGCATCCACAGCAGCCAAAAGGTGGAAACACATCCTATACCCAGCAGCTGAAGAACAGACACAAGAGCCAGGAACACGTGTATCTGCACGAACGTGTGCGCGGCAGCCCAAAGGGAGCGGCGACTCCAGTGTCCGTCCCTGGACGGCAAGAGAAACAAAGCGGTGCCTGCCCACGCGGCCTCATCCCGCCGTGGAAAGAAACATGGTAGCGATTCAGGCCGCAACCTGGTAGACCTTGAGAACACGAAGTGGAAGAAGTCAGTCCCCCAGACCACGCGCTGCACGCATCCATCCTGGGAGCGCCTGGAACAGGCGGAGCTCAGAGGCAGGAAGCAGGTCAGCGGCTGCCAGGGCCCGGGGAGGGGCGAGGCAGTGACCACGACTGTCCTGGAGTTAGGTGGAGGGGACGGCCGCACGGCTTTGCGAATGATACTCTGTACCGGGGTGAGCTGTGCTACGTGTGAGTCACATCTCAATAAAGCTGTCATTAAAAAGAAAAGAGTGACACTGCGCAGCGGGGGAAGGCTGAGGGGTGGACAGAGTGGTGGGGAGAGAATCTCCCCAGGACAACAACTTAGCAGAAAACAAGCATTTCCAGATGCAGGGTCCCAGGTACTGAGAGCTGAGGGCGTCACGGGGTGGTTGCAGCTGCACCCCGGGGCCTCTGGGCCAGTGTTCAGACTTGGGGGCTGAGGGGGGGGCCTCTGTCCCCCTTCGTGCCTTTTAGTCCAATTCTCTGCCAGGCAGTCACGGGCTCAGGGCAGCCCGACAACGTGTGGACCACGAGGCCAACTCCATGGCACAAACCCACCTCACCGCGCACCCTGGCCCCACAATGCTGAGCTGACAGGAGGCCCCAGGACAGGCACAGCAGCAAGAACTGGCCGAGACAGCCAGAATGATCCTTCCCGAGCTGGGGACCAGCCAGGGCCACGTCCCTGCCTCGCCACACATGTCTGCACCCGTCCGTGCCTCATCGCCCGGCTCTTGGGAGCACGCCTGGGCCTGCTTTGCCCCCACATCTCCGTCCAGGGTGGAGATGGGAGGACCAGGGGCACAGAGGGTGGCCACAGAGCACCTGGCAGCCGGCAGGACGAGCCCCGCGTGGAGGAGAGGGCACCAGGAGGCATGTGCAGGGGCAGCAGGGGGACAAGGGGAAGCCACCTCCAGGCAGATGCCTCCTCGCAGGGTCTCAACTGGCCCAGGCCATCCTGGCCTAGATGCCACCCCAGCATAGGCTCTGAGCCGCCAGGCCCACCTATGGCCGAAACGTCACTGGGCAGATGTGGGAAGCTGGGAGCCAGCCCCAGTGTGGGCGAGGCAGGGACCGTGGGACCCAGAACGAGTCCCAAAGCTCTGCTGTGCCTTTCCCAGGGGTGCCGCTTTGCCCTGGAACAAGACACAGACCACCTTCCCCCTGCTGTGGCTCACAGGCTGGGGCGACGTGACATACTCTGCCCAGGTGGGGGAGCTGGCAGAGGAGGCTTCCCAGACATCGCAACAGCTGAGGAGGGAGGGGACAGAAGGGCACGCCAGCAGGAGTCAGGCCGGGCGGAGGCGCGGCGCCAAGGTAGAGGGGGCCCAGCCGGTGGAGTGTGGCTGGGGCGGGGGGTCAAGGCCCCAAGGATGTGGACGGAGGAGCAGACTGGGACTGGGTACGGGAGGTGCACCAGGGAGGGGCCCAGGCAAGAACCCCAGGTGGTGACAGTCCCAAGGCTGAGAAGGGACAGGCAGGGCCCCGGCACACTGGGTGGCACAAGGAGGTAGGGCAGAGATGGGGCGCGAGGTAGGGCTGGGGGGGCCGGCAGAGCTTCAGGGCCACGGTGGGAAGCCCAGAGCAGGGCAGGCCGTGGTGAGGAGGGCGGGGAGGGTGCAGACCAGAAGGCGCACAGATGGCCAGAAGTACAGTCCCAGGAGAGCGCTGCAACAGGGGCCTGGCCTCCGAGAAGCACAGGGGTGTCCCCTGCACAGGAGCAGCCCCCCACGCTGCCAGCACACCAGAGCAGGCTCACCTGGCGTCAGGACGATGGGGTCAGGCTCCCCTCGGTTTCCATAGTAGCAAATGACATCTCCCCTCGCCGTGCTGTGGACCACAGGGAGAGACGGTCAGACAGGAGCCACGGGGCACCCAGCTCCCAGCACCACCCAGCGACCCCACAGCCCTGTCCCTGGGGCCCCGCTGGAACCAGCACAGCCCACTGCGGCCAGGCCAGGAGTGACTCAGGGCCCCAGCCCCTCAGCGGCCTGGACGGCAGGGGCGTGGAGACCCCAGCTGCTGTCCAGGATCATAGGTGCACTCCTGGCTTGCACTGGGGATGCCCAGCCCCAGAGGCACAGCATCCAAAGACCCTCCTGCCTCGATGCACGCCTCATGGAATGGGCTTACAGGCGCAGCCCGTGGTGACGACTGCAGGGCTGAGCCCCACCCCACCATCACCAGTCCCCTCTGAAGGGCCCACCCCCAGCCACAGGGCTCATCTCCGAGGCCTCTGGACAGGTGGACCCAGGGCGATGGAGACTTCAGAACAAAGAGCCAAAGATCTCATTTTTCTCTTATTTTGTGCTAAGCGTACACTTTAAAATAGTTACAACGCACCCGAGTGGAAAAAGTTCCAGTTCCTCAATACTGCAGGGAGCCTTCTAGAACTTGGAACGCCTTTTGTGCAAACTAAAGGGGACTCTTTGTGGCCTTCCCAGCCCGATGCTGGACAAGGAGCCCTGTGCCTTCAGGATAAACGGACGCAGGGAAAAGGCCATCGTGGGCAGGGAGCCCTCCTTCCTCAGAGGTGCTGCCCACCAGGCAGCACCCACCCCCAACCCCGAGCAGCTTCTGGGACCTCGGTCTGCATTCACATTCTTACTCACCACGCCCGGCATTTGGCAACTTTCTTCAGACGTTTGGCTAATGATTTCAGAGATTTTGTTTGCAGGCAAAACGCTCCTTTGACTTTTTGTGTAAGGACCTATAGAATCGGCACCCACGTTGGGGCCGCTGCCGGTGGCGCCTCAGGCCAGGGAGAGGGTGGGGCTGACCCAGGATGAGCCTCCCTCCCTGCCAGGCCTCGGCTTTCCCATTGGCACCCACCAGCAGGGCTGGTCACTGACCTCCCACACCACCGTCCTCCAGCTTCTGCCCTGGCAGGCACCAGCTTCTACCCGACCCGTGGTCCGCTCTTTGGACACTGCCTGCCCTCCTGGGTATAGGCAGGCAGACCCCAACCCTGCAGTCTTTGGGAGCCAAGAGAGCTGCCTGGGCTCGGAGGAGCCCAAGCCCCCCCCAGCTGCAGGAGCCATCTGCCCACACGTCCACTCAGAGAATGTCACCCTCGGCATGTGAACCGTGACACGGCTACTGAGCACCGAGTCCCACTGGTAGCACAGCCACAGGTCAGGTCTAAACGGAACTGCTGATAGTGCAAAGTGGTCCCCCAGCCTGGGGAGCACAGAGCACGGAGAACAGGGACTTTGCTGCCAGGAGCCACGCAGGCCTGAGCGGGGAGGAGGGCTCCAGGCAGCGAGTGCCCGGCGCCAGGCCCTGCCCTTGGCCCTCCTCCCAGGGACACTGAGACTGCAAAGCCTCCACCTCAAGTGCACTGTCTGTGCGGTGTGGGGTGGGGCTGGGTGTGCCGTGTGCCGCGGACACTCAAGGCACAGTGCACCTGGGGCGCGAGGGCCAGGAGACAGGCCACATACCTGCCCTTGTGGAAGGTGCAATCTCGGGACGGGCATCTGGACACGGACCGGCCACCTTCCATCTGCCTGTCCTGGAGGGAGCCCCTGCACTAACAGCATTGGGAGGGAAGGGCGGGGAGCCAGGGCAGGGGCGGGCAGGAGGGCAGATGCTCACCTCACGGACGGGCGAAGCACACAGAACCTCTGCAGTTCCGTGGCCGCACCCCTAATGTGCGCCTCCCCGGAGCACCCGGCCTCCCCCGGCCAGGACTGCCATGGCCAGGACACCCCGCTGGGGCCATTTCACGCAGCTGCCCTTGCAGTCTCAGCTCTTGCCAGCAGCCCCCACACTGGCACGGAAGCCCCCTGCTCCACTCCCAACTCCCCGCCTGGTGGATCTGGGATAGGCAGGGTCCTCGGGACACCCGCCAAGCCACTGGGAGGGACATCCCTGCAGAGGCTGCCGTGGACGCCACAGCGCACCCCAAGCGGAACTGGCTTCCCAATGAGCCCGGGGGCAAGGCTGCCGATCCCTCCCTGCAGACGCACCTCAGGTCAGCCGCTACAAGGTTGAAGCCGTTGTACAGGTGGCCCTCCACAGAGACCTTCTTCAGGTAGGACAAGCTGTCCACCTCAGTGGTCAGAAAGTGGGTCACTAGTTCACCTGTGGGCAGGGGACAGATGCCTGTGGCTGAGGCTGTGGGGAGGAGCCTCTCTCCCCAAGAAGACTGACACAGGGCCCCCTCGGGAGGACCCAGGCGGACGAGGGGGAGACCGGAGCCCTGCACGGGCACCACTGCAATCAGCCCCACCCCGTGACCTGCCTGCCACAGCGGTCATCACCAAGAACTCTGCTCATTTTGGTTTTTAAAAAATTTCCCCCCATTGGCCGGGCGCGGTGGCTCACGCCTGTAATCCTAGCACTCTGGGAGGCTGAGGTGGGCAGATTGTTTGAGCTCAGGAGTTCGAGACCAGCCTGAGCAAGAGCGAGACCCCGTCTCTACTGAAAATACAAAGAAATTAATCAGACAACTAAAAATACATATATATAGAAAAAATTAGCCGGGCATGGTGGCACATGCTTGTAGTCCCAGCTACTCGGGAGGCTGAGGCAGTAGGATTGCTTGAGCCCAGGAGTTTGAGGTTGCCATGAGCTAGGCTAACGCCACGGCACTCACTCTAGCCGGGGCAACGGAGCGAGACTCTGTCTCAAAAAAAAAAAAAAAAAAAAAAAATTTCCCCCCATTATGCCTCCATGTAGAAATCCAGCACCAAGGAAAGAAACCTTCAGTGGGGACAAGGTGTGTCCACAGAACTATCCTCTTGGAGGAGGCATTTGCTCTGCAAACATCCTCCAGGCAAGGGACAATGACACAGTGGTCAGGAGTGACATGTGGGGTGGCAGGGATCGGAGGTCAAGCCTGGAGCGTGCTCCCAAGAGGAGCGAACCATGTCTGTGCAGGTGCTGCATGGGCCAGGCCAAGGGTGATGCCAGAGGGCTGGGGACACATGCCCTCCCCTTGGTCCCGCCCTCGTCCGTCTCTGCCACCTGCACCTGCAACAGACCACTCAGCAGTGGCGCCATCCTAGAGGCCGGCCTCCATGGGGCCCAGCCTGCCCCAACTGTACCTTGGCCCCACCCCCTGCACCCCAGACCGGCCTCACGGTACCCTGGCCCCATCACTGGTGCACCCCAGCCACCTTACCTCGCCCCCGGGCTCCGTGGTCCAGCTGGGGCTGCAGGTAGTTGGTGAGCGCCGCCAGCTTCCCATGCGTGGTGATGCCCAGCCACGTGCCTCCTTCCTTGCCCTCCTCCATGTCGAGCCCTGTGGCAGATGACAGCGTTACCACTAGCAGCGCCACCCATTTGGCACCCCTACCCCGTCCCCGTCCAGTCCAGGAGATGCACTGCACGCTCCGCCCAGCTCCTCCCTCAGCCCATGAGCACTGGCAGCCCCTCCCCGCAGCCCTGGCGGTGGAATAGGGACCCTGCAGGACCACACCCATCCCAGTGCCAACCTCAGGCCCTGACACCTGGTGGGCTGTGCGTGGAGTCTGCGGAACGCATCCTGGCACTTGGGCCAGGTCCAGACTGGGGGACAGCACCAGGCTCCAACCGCGTGTCCTGGATCAGTTGCAGGGACGCTAGCTGTCTCCACCCAGCAGGACCCGTGGGCACTAGGGGTGGGCACACACCCAGACCCCCCACCTGCCCACCTCATCCACAGGGCCCAGCCAAGTTGGTGCTTATCCCTGGGGCCCTGCCACGAGGTTGGAGAGGCCCCGAAAGCCACAGGCAGGTAGGTGCCTTCCTAGACTAGAGGGTCATTTTTACCCAAAGATTGGGACAAAAAAATCTAAGTCACTAAAATGTTACTTTTATAACAATAATCAATTACAACAGAAAAAGAAAAGATGTAAAGATAAGAGAGGAAGACATAAGACTGTCTTTATTTGTAGATGGCAGAATTATATATGAAGAAAATCCAAAAGGAATACCAAAAACAATCCATAAAAACTAGTAAGTAAATGCTAGCTGGGCGTGGTGGCTCACGCTTGTAATCCCAGCACTCTGGGAGACTGAGGCTGGAGGATCACTTGAGGCCAGGAGTTCGAGACCAGCCTGGGCAACATAGCGAGACCCCATGCCTACAAAAAATAAAAATGAAAAAAATTTAGCCAGGCACAGTGGCGCACGCCTGTAGTCCCAGCTACTCAGGAGGCTGAGACAGGAGGATCGCTTCGGCCCAGGAGTTCAAGGCTGCAGTGAGCTATGATTGTGCCACTGTACTCCAGTCTGGGCAACAGACCAAGACCCTATTTCTATATTTAAAAAAAAAAGTAAATAGTAGCAAGAACTGTAAAATAAAATTTTAAATATAGCATTTATAACAGCATTAAAAAATAGTAAGATAAAAACAAAACACTTAGAAAAACATTTACCCGAAAATGGTTGACACCTAAAGACAAAAGCCACAGGGCACTGTTGAGAGTCTCCAGTTGAGCCAACCTGGTTTAAGTAGAGATGTGCGTGTTTGCTGACTGGAAGGCTCAGTATTGCTAAGGTGACGACACTGCTCCTCAAATCACCCGTGGATTCAAGACCATCCCAATCCACACCCCAGCAGGCTTTTTGTTTCATAGAGAGTAATAGGCTGACTCTAAAACACACATGCACATGCAAAGGAGCGAGGATGGCCAAAACAGTCCCGAAAAAAAGCAGAGCTGGAAGACTCACACTGCCTGATTTCACAACTTGCTAACCTGCAGCAGTAATGAAGCCGGCGTGGCGCCAGCTGGCATCAAGACAGACACACAGATTGATGGGACACGAGAGTCCTGAACCCCACACATGTGTCCTCAGCTGATTTAAAGCAAGTCGCCATCACGGCGCAGCAGGCATGAGGATATCCGTTTAATAAATGATGCTGGGGCGACCAGAGAGATGGGTGGGGAGGGGGCGGGGGGAGGGACGAATCTCAACCCCTGCCTCACACCATGGACAAAAATTAACGTGAGACAACTCAGAGACCAAAACATAAAATCCAAAATCCAGCTTCTAGAGGCAGAGGAAGATAGCGTCATGACCTTAGGGCAGGCAAAGACATTTTGGATAAGACACAAAAAGAACAGACTGTAAAAGAATAGTTACGAATGTATGGCGTTTCGTTAAAATAAAACATTCTGCTCACCAAAAGATACCATTAAAGAAATGAGTAGGCAATACATTTATCCAACAAAGAACCCATGTCCAGAATTTATAAAGAACTTCTACAAATTGATAATTAAAAAACAAACGAAACTTCCATATCTGGCCAAGCAACGGGGACCAGATTTGCCCTCCCACTTAAAATAAAAATGAAATAAAATGAAACACATGAAACAATGGGTTTTAGGTTAGGACCTGAGAGGCGGGACGCAAGTTGAGCCCCACAGTTGGGGAGCCTCTAGGTTCCCGCACAGGGGCCCGGGCAGAGCTCACCAGACTCCATGAGCTGAAGAAAGGGGCTACGGGCACGGGGAGACCGAGGCAGCCAGAGTTCACGGCGGCCACAGTGTGATGTTTGTCCCCCACACCTCATGTTGAAATTTGGACCCCAGTGTTGGGCCTAAAGGGAGGTGTTCGGGTCACGGGGCAGATCCCTCGCGAATGGCTTGTGGTGAGTGAGTCTCACTCTGTCAGTCCCTAGAGACCGGTTGTTAACAAGAGCCGGGTCCCACCATCCTCCCCGCTCCCTTCCTCTCTTGCCGCGTGATCTCTGCACACGTGGTTCCCTTTTCCTTCCACCCTAAGCGGGAGCAGCCCGAGGCCCTCCCCAGAAACAGGTGCAAGTGTGAGCTTCCGGCACAGCCCTTGGAACCCTAAGCCGGATAAACCTCTCTCCTGTATGAACAACCCAGCCTCAGGAATTCCTCTCTAGCAACACGGATGGACTCAGACAACAGCACAGAAGACCAGAGAGGGGCAAGCTGCACAGGGCACCCTGAGATCTGACCAGCACGTGTGCGTGAGGAAACCACCCGGGGCCAGGGAGAGAGCCTCCAGCACCCACACAGGGCAAGGGACACTGCCTGTTCCCAGAGGCCAGCCTGGAAGACCTCAGGGTTCAGGCGACACCGGGAAAAGCAGATGGGGCCTCATCCAGGGTGGGACGACCTCGAGTGAACTAAGAGAGGGGGAGAGAGACTGAAGAGAGACAGCAGGAGACAGAACAAATGCATTTGGCAAATGACACTGTCCCGAAAAAAAAAGAAAAGAAAGAAAAACTACTTGAAGAATAGCCAAATTTTTACAAATTTGATGATTTGCATTTCTAACAAGTTCTCCAGCAATGCTGATGTTAGCGGCCCAAGCACCACAGCTGGAGAACTTCTGGCCTAAATTTCGTGCGCAAGTTGGCAATGCCAGACAGCGAGGGAATGGGGACCTTAGTGGCACTGCCGCTGGGTGGGAGCCAGCGTGCGCTGGTGTGCCAGCCACCACCAAAGAACACGAGGGTGAACAGTGCCATGAGGCTGGAGCTCTCCGGCTGGGGTTGGCATCCATTCAGCAACACAGGCCCGGGAGCCAGGGAAAGGGACGGGCCTGGGCAGCCACGATGGCCAAGGAGCCAGGCCAGGGTAACCCTCTGTCCGAGCCTCCACATCCTCTTCTGCAAGCCCCCCACTCCCTGGGGGCATCAGCCCCTGGGACTCGCCATCGCCTCCTGCACCGGCACGCCCTGCGGCAGCGACACACTGCCTGCTCTGTCCCCAACGCTGTCCACCATGCCGGGACGGCTGGGAACTTTCCTGGATGCGCCCACAGGCCCTCCACAGCCCCCACCTCTGGGAGAGTCATGGGCAGCCCAGCTGAGGGCCCCCCACAACACCCTGTGGGGTTACAGGACTTCACCTCTGGACAGAGGCGCCATTGCGGCGCCCTGCACAGCCACGCCCACAGCTGGGGCAGCGGGGGTCTCGTGCCGCACGTCTAGGCATCTCCAGGGTCTCCTGCGCGGTTCCGATGAGGCCGAGACCCAGACCCCTCACCCCTCACACCCAGCCACCCCGGATGCTGTCAGGCCTCTGGCTCCTCCTGCCTTGGTCTCCCTGCTTTCGTCCTCCTCCGCAGTGCCAGGGCCAGCCAGCCTCAGCAGCACCATCCTCACACCACTGCTGGGCTACCCGGAAGTCCCCCTGTCGAAATCCCACAGCTGAGCTGTTATAGACCACCAGCGGGGGCCTGGGAGGCAAGGGGCAAACACAGCATCCTGGGTCCGAGAGCCACAGGCCTGGCCTGGGCAGGCTCCCTGGGGCACCCCCGTCGGCAATGCCAGGGTGCCCCGGGCCTGCCTGGTGCCACACGGGCAGGAACTGCTTCCTGTCCACCAGGACCTCAGTGAGGCTGGTGTCTGGGAGGGAAGGGGACCTGGCTGCCCCTCCCTGTCCGCCCTGCAGGACGCCTCGCAGCACAGGCGCAGCGCACATGGTGGTATCAGCGCCGGCTCCCCACCTGCATGTGCCCACCCCGAGCCTCTGCTGCCCAAACTCAGGGCAGCCATCTCCAGGGCAAGGGTGCTTGTGCACGAGCAGAAACACGAATGCACGTACACATGCGTGTGCACACCCACACGCACACACCGCTGTGCTGTTTCACAAAGTGACAAGAGTGTGGACCTCGGACCTGTTCCTCACATGAATCCATCCATGTGCCTGCGGTGAAAGGATCGGGCCAAATAAAGCCAACCGGTCCTTCTGCACGATGAGGACCCCACATGAGGACTAACACTTCTTCTGGGGATCCACGGCATGGAGAGCGGGTGCTGGGTGGGTGGTTCCAGGGGTGCCCAGTGCTGGGGCTGGCCCGGACCCTGAGACCCGGTGTCCACTCGTGCGTCCCACGTGTGTGCTGAGATGCGGTGCCGTCCCTGTCAGGACCACTGCGGGACTGCGCCAGGGGCCGCTCGAGGCCACACAGAGCAGCCACCCGCCAGGCGTGAGGGAAGACTCACCGCTGAGGATCTCGTTGTTGCTCCCCCAGAAGTCAGCTGATTTGGAGGGTCTGTTGTAGAACTCGTCCCTGTTGGCGGCCAGGATGAGCCTGCGAGAGGAGGGCACGCTGATGGTCTCAGATGGACTCAGCAAAGCCACGTTTTCTTCTCTCGTTAACGTATAAAATTTGCCCCTGTGCAACACGGGCAAGTCCTCACTGCACCCGCATGGGATGAAGGTCCCCAGGAAACAGGCAGGAGCCCCACGAGGACGCACGTCCACAGCACTCGGCGGCAGGAGGCAGGTCCCCCGGGCCCTGTGGGATAGCCTTGGCCCATCCTACACACCCCCCGGCCACCTGATCAGGCCCGGCCAGTGGCAGGACCGGGGCCAGCAGGTGAGTGTCCCGCATGGCTGGCACCAAGGCCCAGGAGCCCAGGATGGAGGGTGGGGCTGTCCCTCCTCTGCCATCCGTCCCCCTCTCTGAGAACACCCACAGCCAGCCATGGGCTCCTGGAAACACGAATTTGAGGACACTGGTTGAACAGCAGCAGTGTGTGGGCCTCCGAGAGGCTCCATCCTGTGTTTTATGGTGTTTGTTTGTTGTGGGGGGAGTGGGTAGGAGATGGGGGAATGGAGGATGGGGGCTTTTCTGTTTTACTAGTTTTTTGCATTATGAATCAAACGAGTATTTCTTTTTTTTTTCTTTTTTTTTGAGACAGAGTCTCACTCTTTTGCCCGGACTAGAGTGAGTGCTGTGGCGTCAGCCTAGCTCACAGCAACCTCAAACTCCTGGGCTCATGCGATCCTCCTGCCTCAGCCTCCCGAGTAGCTGGGACCACAGGCATGCGCCACCATACCCGGCTAATTTTTTCTATATATTTTTAGTTGTCCCATTAATTTCTTTCTATTTTTAGTAGAGACGGGGTCTCGCTCTTGCTCAGGCTGTTTTCGACCTCCTGAGCTCAAACAATCCGCCCACCTCGGCCTCCCAGAGTGCTAGGATTACAGGCATGAGCCACCGCGCCCAGCCAAGTATTTCTTTTAATTAGGAAAGACACTGTCAATTTTTTTTGTTTTTGAGACAGAGTCTCACTCTGTCGTCTGGGCTCCAGTGCCGTGGCCTCAGCCTAGCTCGCTGCAGCCTCCAACTCCTGGGCTCAAGCAAGCCTCCTGCCTCAGCCTCCCAAGTGGCTAAAATTTTTAGAGCCAAATTTTTAGAGCTCTGGTTTTAAGGGAAGAAAACGGAGTTTCATGTTCCAGCTTGGCAACTGAAAAATAAGTAAGGACACAACGGGACTGCAGGTGGAAGGATCGGTCCCCGCGACATCAATTAGACCCGCAGGTATAAGAAGTCATGGCTGCAAGACCCTCTGAGTGCTATGCATGGACAGATGCACGCAGCAGCCACCGCAGCTCCCAGGAGCAGGGGACTGGGCGGGGGGCGGCGGTCAGCTGTCACATCATGAGTCTGAAAGCAAGTTTCGGAGTTGAGATCCTGACAGGTGTTTAAAAATACTTTTCGCATTGATTACTGTACACTGGTTTCACGAAACAACATTGGCTCACGGTGAAATGGGAAATAAAGACATTCACAAGATCAAGAGTGAAACTGTCATCACACCCACCGCCCAAGCCCTGGGAGGCCTTTCCACCTGTGTGTATACACAGGTGCCCCTCACTCTGTACCTCCCCCACAGCCCCCGGCCCGCGGAGCGCCAGGGAATTGCTTTTGGACATTGCCAGGGACTGTGCATTGCCCTGGCACCCCCAGGGTCTGCCGTGGAAGCCTCACCACCTTCAGCGTGCCCCACCCGGCTGGCCCTGATCCCCACCTGCAGCCACACCTCATCCTGTCCACACAGCCAGCTCCAGTCCTAGGCCAGGTCTTGGGGTGGGAGGGGTGGTGGTCACTGTCCCTGATACAAGCCGAAGCCATGCATAGAACCGTCCTCTGTACCTCCACGTTCCAACCTGGACCCCGGCCCGAGTATCCCACCGTGTCTGCACCTTCTGGCAGAGGCGCCCCGGCCCCACAGCAGGGGCTGCAGCGGAACCCACCTTTCCTGGCCCTGGCTCCACTCCGACCAGCAGCGCATCTGCCCCAGGCCTGCACAGGCCAGTCCTGGCAGAAGGTGCCCACTGGCCGTGGCCTGGATGGTGGTCAGGAGGAGGGACCACTCAGGACACACCGGGGGCCAGGCTGAGAGCCCCTCCACCCCCATGGGCAGGGTCAACCCCCACGGGGTCCTGTTCAGGTGTTCCCTCTTAAATACTGCTCCTCCTCTGCGGCCATGTCCCAGAGCCCACGGGTGAGTGGGGACAGGGGTGCCAGGGAGTGCCCTGCCCACCAGCCCGCCAGCACTGCTGGAAACCAGGCTGGCGCTGTCGGCTCCAGGGGCCGGTTCTTCTGTAACGCTCCAGCAAAGGAAAAATAGAGAGAGAAATTAATAAGAAAAGCCGACTGAGCAGAGTCTTCTGCCCTAAGACGTTCAACTGCCTATTTTAAACGAGGAGCAACCACATGGGTTTGCCTAATATTCACGAACATTAATTGCTCGGCTATTTTTATCCCAGGAGTCACTGTTTGGATGAATTGCTGGTGGTTTGCCGGGGATTTCGTGAAATGTATAAGTCAGGGATGAGTGTCCAGACAGCCAGGGATGTGCCGCCATGGCGAGGGGCTCTGAGGATGCCAAGTCACCACAGCCTCTTTTTTTTTTCCAACAATTAAAACCACTAATGAATTATCCATCACCATGCACCCCATAGTTTAGGGGTGTGAGTGTGCACCGTCTGGGGGGGCAAGTGCACCATCTGGGGGATGAGAGTACTACCTGGGGGGTGTGCACTATCTGGGGAGCGAG